>CAUYRH010123750.1:0-11734 GCA_963574655.1 Perodicticus potto
GGATCACACCAGTGGTGTATATTTGAATGGTCAGGAGAAAACTAAATACGGATCAAAAATGTTCTCACATAGTAATGAGAAAGTCTCTTGAATGTTATCGCAATCAGGTTGATGAAAATATCTCCGATTGTATCTGAAGCCCGCACACTGTACCCCATGATTGAATTATTGTACACAGCTATGATACAATAAAAAAAGAAAAAGAAGGTTCTCAGAGTTTAAATCAAAATGTACGGTTTCAACATCCCACTCCTTGTGGGCTGCACTCTCGCTAGTACTCAGTGTGCTCTGGACCAGCAAATGGCATCGCTTGGGAGTTAGTTACTGAATCAGAATCTGAATTTTAACAAGCTTCCCAGGAGGGACTACATTAATGTTTGAGAAGTTCTGATCTACACATTGCAATATATTACCAGGTAGAGTGATTGCTAGGAAAAATTAAAAAGAAGTTGTTATTGTCAGAGTCTTCCTACTTTTCCCTCTCATGATTCTACTTTTTTTTCTTCAGGGAACCTGTATCAGTTTGAAAGCTTCTGGAGGCAAAATCAAAAATCCTTAAGTGTAATGGGCATCAGAAGATGGGACATCTTGTGTAGCAGGATCAGCAAGTCTGAGTTGAAGGCTTATTGAGCTTGCCATCTTATCCATGTCATCACATGTCCAAGTTCCTTCCTCAGGTGTTGACCTCAGGGTAGGTTCCCTAGGTCATAAGATGGCTCTGACAGTTCCAAGCTTTACCTTCCTTCAGGGAGCCATTGAGAAGAAGGAAAAGGGGTACCCTCTTTTTTGGATGATGAAGGAAACATTTATTAAAGTGCTCTCAAAGGATTTTCCCTTATGTCTTGCCAAAATTGCCTCCCCCTTTTTGCTATCTAAACAAATGGCTAGGCAAGGGAAAGGGATGTCTTGGGCCACATCCTACTTCCTTCTGAGGAGCACTGGACATTGCAGAATCAATGAATGTGATCACTTCAGAATCCAACGCTCACCTGCTGCCACTTGCTGCTGGGAGACTGTTGCTCAGAGCTATCACCCCGGTGGCCTTGCCTTCCTCCCTCTTTATCTACTCTCAGTCTGCTCTCAATATTCTTATAACCTAATTGTATGCAGCCAGATTTTGCCACCATAACTTGGGTGAAGATTGAATCCAATCCCAGGTAACTGATCCCAGATATTTAGACACTTATCCCTTAAGTAGAAAAGCTGAGTTCATTGGGCAACTATAGCTAGATATAAATACATATAAACATATATAACGGCTTCCATTACCCTGACGAAGCATGGAGTGCCAAACACACAGGGGCTTAGGGATTAGGAATAAGGTTGCTAAAACAGGCATGAGATGGTGCTGTGCAAACCTGCACGAGTCATTTCCCCTGAGTCTCAGTTCATCCCTCTGAAAGGTGATCGTACTTTGTCCTGGCCCACTTTACAAGAGTGATAACTCATAGGAAGAAATGCTGGAAAGTCAATCTAGAGTGCGATTACCCTAGTCTTCTGGACCCCGCTTCTACTCCGTTTCAAGGAACAACATCTTATTCTAGATGTTGAATAAAAGATGTTTTGAATGAACGATTGACTGTGTTATCTGTCACTTTTCCAGGGAGAAGCATTTGAATCTGACTTGACAAAACCTATGTTAAGGTGACTATCACCCACAGGTAGGAAGGTGGTCTCTCCAGAGCTCTCCACGGGAGCCTCATCCATTCATGAAAATTTACCTGTACCCTGATCACAGAAAAAGAAAATATTTTGAATAAGGTGATTAATACATATGAAATTCAAAGATATTAAAGACATGCCCTTCATTAATTTTTTCAAATATATTTTTTGATGGTAGAAGGTAGTAAAGTAATATTACAGAAACATGATAGGAAAAGTATAAATACAAAGTTTAAATCGCATATAATCCTATTACTGAAATGTGACCACTAACGAAATCTTGGCACCTTCAAGGTGATTGGTTTTGAATATATATTAATTTATGTTCTACTCTAACCATGCACACATACATATAGTCATATAATTATAGCAGAATCAGACTACATTTGAAATTTATTAATGACCTTTTTCACTTATCAATTAGATTATATATATGTTCAAATCAATAAATATAGATCTACATTATCACATTTCAAGGGGGTCTAGTACTTTTGTAGACATAGGATGATAAATTTAGCCAGTCCTCTATAAGTGAAATACTACATTTTTCTATACATGACCCCCCCCCACTTCCTCCCTCAGAAGGCAGCACTTAGGATTGTATTAAGGAGTATATTTTAGAAAAGGAGATGAGCTTCAGAAGTCCTGCTTCTTCTCACCTGAATGGCATTGTGTGTTGCTGTGGAGATCAGATGTTAAGGAGCCGAAGAGATGTGCAGCATCTGACCAAATAGCATCTGTGTAATGGTAATTAAGCAGTGGCCATTATCTGAAGTGCTATTGTGGCTCTCAAGAGCAGCAGAGAAACAAAGACACACAATGCAGCTGACCATCAGCCCATCAAGCAGAGCCTGCTTATTAGAGCACTACAGAAATTAAGTCATTTCACAGGGAAAAAAAATTTCCCCCACTTTTGGCACATTCTCTTTAAATGCAAAACTCATCATGGATAATTTTCACATCTCCTTCTTTACCCAACAGCACCGTCACCCGGCTATGGAACAAGAGGTTGAATGCAGAGACTCTCTAGCCGATTCAGTCCTTTGTGTCCCTGAACTTGGTGTGTGGCATTACCACTTTCAGAGTTTGCAATAGTTTTTCCTCTATCATTCAATAGCTCTGGCACTCTCCTTCATTCCCAGACCAGGGGAAGTTCTTGTCTGGGCATTCAGGGTCTCAAAGAAACTGTGTAAGTACCAAGACACACAGCAGGGGCCTGCTGTCTCATCCGCCAGTCCCCAGAGACCTCATGTGTACATTGGCATTTCCTGGGCCTCCTCTTTTACTTTTCTCCATCCTATCAGTTCTCAATCTGTCAGTCAAAACCCCTTTGTAACAATGACAATACATCCTGCATATCAGATATTTACCTTATGATTTATAACAGTAGCAAAATTACAGTATGAAGTAGCAATGAAAATAATTTTGTGGTTGGGGGTCACCACAACATGAGGAACTGTATTAAAGGGTTGCGGCATTAGGAGGCATTAGGAAGGTTGAGAATCACTGCTCCATGCCAATCATATTCTCTGATTTCTTTCTCTTTTCCCTTATCAGAATATATCCAGCAGCCTACTGTTTTCATGCTCTTATCTACCAAAACTTTCCTTTAAAAAGAACCCTGTTGATTCATACATACTGTACTATTTAACAATTGCAATAATAATATTTTACTATACTCCAAATTCAGAGGCTTTCATTAAAAATCATTTATTCTGGGTCTGTGAATCAACTGATACAGATGGGGCTGGGTTGGGCAGCACTGTTTAGGCTTTCAGTTGGGTTTGGGTCTGATCCATATTTCTCTCATCCTCTTTGGACCAGCAGACATCCAAGCATGTACTCCTCATCATAAACAGCAGGAGCACGGCAGGGCCGGTGGCAATAGTCAGTGCCTTAGCCCAGAGCCAGCCCACTCTCATTTCTTTCCATGGGCCAAAGAAAGTCTTCTGGCCAAGCTTCACATCCTCTTAGAAGGAGAGGAACGCTGACTGTAAAAGGCAGACCTGCCAGATCACCAAAATCATGTGGCATGAAGAAGAGAGGAACAGTGGTCTAACCTGCACCTGTCCTGAGCCGCCTAAGAGAGAGTTGGCCCTCCTCAGGAAAAGTTTTTCAACAAAGGGAACTTCTTTAGGCCAAATTCTGATGAAAATCTAAGTAAGCAGTTTCAGGCATTGGAATACTGTAAAGGAGAACATGTCAGAGGCCCTTCAATGGCCATCACAGGCAACTCCTTATCTACTTCTAAAGTGGAAGCAAAATGATAATGAATTCCTAGGAGGATGAAGAATCATCCCAATGGGAACCTGAAAAATTTCTCATGGATAATTTGGGGTCTGGGGTTATAGATGGAAAGCTAAGTTTAAATCGCACTATTACTGGCTACATGACTGGATATTTTTAAACTTCAGTTTGCTCACCTATAATACAAAGAATTAATAATAACTATATTTTAGCACTGCAGAGGAGACAAAATGAAATACTCTATATAAATTGCCTTGTTTTTAATAAAGTGCCTGGGATATAGCAGTCATATCTATAACTTCCCCTCCCTTCATGTTTCATCTTTCAGGAAAGAATTGCCATGTATACTTACATTAAAAAAAATGAAATTAATTATATTTGTTAAATAATTGGTACAGAAGCACACAGCATGCTTTCCTTCACTGTTAAATTTCCTATTTGTTCCGATGTCCTCTTCATTGAAAATGGCTCTAACACTGCTCCCTAACCTACATAAATAGTGTGGCAAGTAGAGGGTCTTTAGGTATGTGCTAGACTGTAAGGACTAGAAAGAATGGGTTAAAAATTCAGTGACACTTTATTTTACTCCAAGCAACTAAGCTGCAAATTATTCTTGAGAAAGTATTTTCTGTTTCGTTTCCAAAGCTGCTGTACATTGGCAAATACTTAAAGTAGGGAGCTGCAAAGCAGCTTCGCCTCAAAAGCGGTAACCCACTATGATTTCTGTTTTCTCCAAATCCTCATAAATTATTGTACATTAATTCATTCTTTAATCCCAATGCAAAATTCAATGCAACTCCTATGGATTAAAGAGAAGCTTCCTAGTGAAATTGCCTAGCATAATGTCTAACATGAAGTAGGGGCTCAACAAAATCCTTTTGAATCTGCAAATGTCCGGAATGCCTGCTTAGAATTATAAAAGTACTAACCTACACATCTCTGAAGACTTTCAGTATAGAAATCTATACATTATCTCATTTCAACAATATTGAGAGTCATGCGCTTTCAACTGGACTAATAGACTCAGAGAACAACTTTCCAGGTGTGGCGCCGCTGACAAGTAGTAGTGTCAGGACTCAATTGCAGGTCCTCACTCTAAATCCCAAAACCTCCTCTACTCAGCCGCTACCTTTGGAGGACAAGTTGTTGATTCAGTCTCGATAGATCGCAAAGGACAGAATGGTGTAGAATGAGTCATGCTCTACTAACACTGGTTTTAGTAGAGCATGAATCTTTTTTTTTTTTTTTTTTTTGAGACAGAGCCTCAAGCTGTCACTGGAGAGAATGCTGTGGCATCCCAGCTCACAGCAACCTCCAATTCCTGGGCTCAAGCGAGTCTCCTGCCTCCCCAGTAGCTGGGACTACAGGTGCCTGCCACAACGCCCGGCCATTTTTTGGTTGCAGCCGTCATTGATGTTTGGCGGGCCCAGGCTGGATTTGAACCCGCCAGCTCAGGTGTACGTGGCTGGCGCCTTAGCCTGTTGAGCCACAGGCACCGAGTCAGGATCAGCTCTTTTTAAAAGGCAAAGTGTTTTTTACTTATCAGCATAGCTCATTGAGCAGTTAGGGGAGTGTGACTCCAATACGGAGAGACAGGCTAGACAGTGTGCAGAATTTGATAAAAATTGTTCTAAATAATTTTGCAGTTTGGGGGATCTAGGAAATACCAACTATGATTTGCTGAGCAGATTTCTATTCTAGTTTTAAAATACATACATTTTGTGGGACATTTGATTCTTCTGTTAGTACACATGTACTTTATGCAATAACTGGAGTCCAAAAAGTTGTGGAAAATAATTTTATAAGACAATTTATTATATGCATACAGTTTGGTTATTTTCTTCCTAATAAAATCAGTGAATCTGAAAGCCAGGAAATGTCCTCAAATTTGAATTGTATCCAAAGCCCCATTTTACAGATGAACATTCAGACCCAGAAAGTTAAAGAAGTACCCCAGGTACACGTAGTCTGCAGCAGACCAGCACCCAAGTTCCAGTCTGCATTCCAAATATTTTTTCTATTGTGCTACTAAAAAACAAAACAAACAAAAAACAAGAAATAAATGGATTAATTTCTTCATGGTAAGTCATTTTGCAAAGAGAATGATATTGTACATTTTCATTCTGGCCACGTCTGTCATTCTGATTCTTAATGGTACGCAGTGACTTATTTTTCTGTGGACTGCATACACATCCTCTATGTATAAACAAATGCATGCATCTGTATCAGTTTCAGTTCCCAGGGTAGCTATTTGCTTACTTAAAACCATTAGATCTTCCTCAGCATGGGCTTATTTATTTTCTTAATCCACAATAGTCCCCAACCCATTTATGATGTTCCCACACGCATACTGGGTACTTGACAAATATTTGTGGTTGCTGATGAAACCGCCCCTGCTGGTAAACTACTGTTGGAAAAGCCTGAGGTCTATATTAGAGAGATGCTTTTCTCTTCTAAACTATCGATTGACTCTTGCATGACATTTAATAAAACCTTTCCATTACCAGTTGCATAACAGCAATTAAAACCCTCATCAAATCTATCTTAACTGCTTAGAGTCTTCCACTGGGGAGCATTTTCCTTGGCAAACATCTGCAATAAAAGGCTATTTAATCTTCATAACTGAAACAGTCAGTTATGCTAATTTGTCTCTTTTATTGTCAGTTTACATTGGAGTCACACACAGCTCTGGTCCTTTGGAGAGGTACTGAAAAGAGCACAGCTCTTCTAGCAAAAACAGCTAGTAGTGAGACCCCGAGACATGGGAAGCAGTTACACCTGGCCCAAGCGACCATATGTCAATAATAGATGGGCTTTCTCAGTGATAGCAGGGTTGAATGAATGAAGATCTCTGAATGTTTCATTGAGAGAGTCTGTATTTCTGTGCTTTCCCAGCCTGAGAGCAATACCTTCTCAGACACTGGGGAGAGCCATTCCACAGTGCAATTCTAGAACCAGGTTTCAGAGGTGGGTTAGAAACTACCTCCTATTATACCTCATTTTCCTTTTCAAAATACTCTAAGTGTTGTTTAACTTCATGATAAGATGGGAAAATGCCTATTTTTTAAACATTTAAATAAAACAAAGGCAAATAGTAAAATGTGTGACCCAATCTTATAACAATAATGATCGTATCAGCCCATGTATCTTGAGCCAGACATGGGTCAGGAGCTGCACTAGGGGCTCTGGTTGTTCAAAATCATTTATATGTTTGGCACTGACTCAACATTAGCCCAGGCTTAGGAGATCCTAGGCTTCCTGGAATAAGTCACATTAAGTTGAGTCTTGAAATACAAACAGTGGGAGACCTATTGTGGTTAAACTGGTGTCAGATTGTGTGTGATAAAATTTAGATTATTGAACATATTTCCGTTTTACAGAGAAGGAAACAGAGGCTTAGAGAAATTCAACAAATCACCCAAGACCCACAGCTGGTAATTTCCAAGTAGGTATATCTTACTCTAAAGTTTATAAGAAGCATTTTTTTTTCTTGAAAATTCAGAAGACATGAAAATAATGGTAATAGTCATTTCCTTATACTTCTTGTCTTTATACTTTCTATATATTTTGTGTCTTCTTCCCTAAACATTCTACAAAAAAGACTTATAACTTTTTAAATTAGAAAGAAAATCTTAAGTATTACTTGCAAAATTGGATTTAGTAGAAAAATAAAGAAAATAGCTAGATATTATCTAAGATTTGATGATACTACTATTTGTGAAATCAATTATTTGTAAATCATAGTAAAAATATCATTAGTACCATTGGTGAAGTTGTCATTTCTTCTTTCACTTGTAATTAATGTGACTTTCTACCACAACCACTATATTCTCCTAAAAGAGCTCTTTCAAATATATTTTTAAACATGACATTACTAATTTGAAGAGTATATATTTTCCCCTGATTTTTATTATATATTGATGCGTTATTTCCAAAAATACTTTGTTATTTTAGGAATAGTAAGTATAATTATTTTCTCACATCTACCCTCAATAATTTTTATGAGTTTGCATAATTTCCTCCATTCATTAATACACTCATTCATTTACCAAATATTTATTGAGCTCCTGTTCTAGGTAGCACAACACCAGTTCCTGATGATAAGAAATTAAATAAGGCAGGTAAAATCCTTGACCACGTGGAGTTTATAGTCTAGTGAGTGATGGAGGTAAGATGAATGAATTATACCTCTGTGCACGGACATGGACAAATCTAGAAGACAAAATGTTGAGTGACAATTTTCAACTGGAGATGCCATCTTCCGGTAATTCACCAAAATGACGAACACAAAGGGAAAGAGGGGAGGCACCTGATACATGTTCTCTAGGCCTCTTATAAAACATGGATTTGTTCCTCAGCATATGCGGGTTACAAGAAAGATGATATTGTAGACATAAAATAGAGTTGCTAGGATGACAACCACATGCAAATCTAAACACACAAAAAGCAAATATTAGCTGCTAGGAAAACAAAAAGTTGATCAGGAAAGGAAAACTAATCATAAGTTACATGATTCAACTCTTAAAGAGAGTCACCTGATCGTAATAATGTAAACTAACTAAATTACAACACAATTTCTCTTGCATGGAAAAAGGAAAAAAGAAAGTACACATAATACTCATACTCAAAAATCAGGAACCTGCCGTGTCAGCATGTTATTTAGGAATACAGAGGCAAATATCATATTATCTAAAGAAAAAATTGAATTTTTTAATCTCAGAAGCAGGAAAAACTGACCAGTAGGTCACGGCACTGCTTTAAAATATATATATTTATTGTTTCATAAAGAAGATGTAGAATTATTTGTATACAACTATGTTGATATATACAATAGAAATAAAAACTAAACTTGAAAAATTTAATTTTATGAAAAAAATTATGGAACTATAGACACATTTAGGAATGAATCTGAATAGAGAGAGAGATAAAAAAAGTTGAGCAATATGATATAAGCCAAACTTTAACTCTGTACACAAATGTCAAGAGCTCAGTGTTTAAAAAAGAAAAAAAAAACTTGAAATATTTGTACCATAATGTAACATTCTATATGTAATGCATAATTCATAACATCTTAAAACATGATGCAAGCATTAAAAAACATGAAAATAGCTAATGCATCAATATGCTTTTTATTTGATTTTTAGGCTTTTATCATAAATTATTCCAAACCTAAAGTTCAGAGAACAATATAACATCATTTAATATTACTACTTATATTTTAAAATCATTAATATATATCATATTTGCTTTTTCTTATGTGTATATTAGGTAGTACTTACGTACTTACAGTACATTAAAAATATAATATTGTTTCATGAGTTTTTAAATGAACCCTTGCTACTCTATGTGTTGTTATTCAACATTCTGTTTTGGTTTTTTTTTTTTAACCCCTTTAAAATTTGCTTTAAATATTACTTTGGGGAAGGGGACACCACACTTCCACTCAATAAAGAGAAACATTGCAATGCCTATTAAAGCTCCACTGTCATATTTTAAAGACCTTGAAAAAATATTGCTTCATTATATATGGAATCCTTCACTACTTTTTATTGTAACATAATCTAAATCAAATTTCATATTATTGTGACACATTACTCCAAACATGTTGATATGTGTTAAAATATAACAAAGTTTTGTGCATATCAGTGAGTTTTGGTTTATATACCCAAACTTATTTTTTGGCTCTTTTTTTTAACAATATTTTCACAGCATTTGACTCTTTGACTATTTTCTTGTTAACACTCTCTGCCTCTCTCTCTTTTCTAGTTATTTTCCCTCTTTCCTCCTGGCTGTTCTTTTGGTCTCTTTCACTTCCCTGTCCCTGCCCACGGACATACATTTTAATTATGTGATAAATCAGGGTTCCCTCCTCCAGTCTCTATCCATGTTACTGTAGCACTTAGTAACTATAAGCAGGGCAATATGAACTTTAAAACTTAACAAAAATAATGTGCAATCATCTCCCTTAAAAACAATACCTGTAAACAATGCTTCCACAAAAATACTTCACGATGCGTGTATTTTGTTTTATAGACATGCTAATGTTTTCAAAATGCTCACCCCCAGAACAAAAACAACTCTACTCTATGTTTCCTACTTCATTGAAAGGTAGAGGTAAGAATTCCAGCTACTCTTCCCTCTTCCACGTCCTTTTAAACTAATACGATACCAATGGCTGACTTCTAAGTACAGTTCAAAAGTCCATGTACTTCTCACAGGTAACACTGTGGCTTCCACTATGCACAATGTTATTCCTTATCTACTAAGTTATTTTATTACAATATCCTCTTAGTTGCTAGCCCAGCTGCTAATATGCCCTTTGATTCATTTTCTTAATTCTGTTAAAAATCCAAGACACCTATACCCATTCCATTTCTCAGCTTTCCTTGGTTGTCCATGGACTTCCAAGAGCAGGTAATGCACTTATTTTGTTCTCTGCTACATCTCTTACCACTTCCAAAACTTCCTACACTACCTTCAAAACCTCAGGCCTTTCAGGCCTCTGAAGCGTTGTTAACTCTGTGAGGGCTGGTGCTTTCCTCCCCTCTTGACGTAAGTCTTTTCCTTCAGCAGTCAGCCCTGCTGAGTCTCCCAACCTGCATGATGTGCTCCCCTGCCCCTGGGTACGTGCCGCCCCCATCCCTTCACATCAGGCACTAAAGTCACTGACTCCCTCGATGGTCTCCTGTGATCTACAGCAAGTTCCTGAGGACAGGAACTATTATTTATTCATATTTATCCCCCTATATGTGGTAAAGGGCAGGAACAAG
This sequence comes from Perodicticus potto, assembly GCA_963574655.1. Taxonomy (NCBI): domain Eukaryota; kingdom Metazoa; phylum Chordata; class Mammalia; order Primates; family Lorisidae; genus Perodicticus; species Perodicticus potto. The sequence continues at coordinate 10,680 of CAUYRH010123750.1, forward strand.
GGAACCATTCCATGGAATAAATAAATGAAGGATCAGAATCACAGTAAATGCTATACAAATTCAAGCTAATTGCTACTTTTATCTTTAAAAAAAAAGATCAGTCCAGAGGCAGGCAATAGTTAAGAGAAAAAAGACATTCCTAACATCAAAATTAAGAATTTTGGAAATGGTAGTTTATGTAAGGAAGATTTTAAAGAATCATTTTTTAAATTATGAATGAAAAGCCATCTTATCATAGAAAAATTTAAAAATAGGAAAAAAGACTACAAATTTTAATGTACCATCAATCAGAGGTAATAACCATTAAAATATACAGAAAAATATGATATAGAGACTAAATTCTTCACCTAAAGTTGTTCATACTTCCAGATTAATAACTATTTTTCAAGAGTGTAATATTTAATAGTGGAATGGTAGTCACTTTAGTATATAATAATTTGTTAGTTCAACTATACTAGGTATGTTTCTTAAGCATTACTTATAGAATGTAATTGAATAATACTGTACAGAGCATAATAAAATATAATTACAAAATTATATATTCTAATCATTTTTCAATAAAAAATCATTTTTCTTCCACTGAATACAACTAGACTTTATTCAGAAAATAATCGGCACCCTTACTTTTTGAAGATTATTTTTAGATCCCATAAAACAATCGGCACCGGTGGCTCAAGCGGCTAAGGCGCCAGCCACATACACCTGAGCTGGTGGGTTCAAATCTAGCCTGGGCCCTCCAAACAACGACGGCTGCAACAAAAAATAGCCGAGCCTTGTGACAGATGCCTGTGTTCCCAGCTACTTGGGAGGCGGAGGCAGGAGAATTGCTTGAGCCCAGGAGTTAGAGGTTGCTATGAGCTGTGATGCCACGGCACTCTACCCTGGGCAACAGTTTAAGGCTCTGTCTCAAAAAAAAAAAAAAAAAAAAAAAAATAATGGGAAGAAGAAAAAGTTATACAATAAAAACCAGAAGATAGCTATGGTGATATTAAAAAATTAATTTAAATCAAACTGTGTTGGTTCCATTGTAATCTCCCTGCCAAAAATATGTTCAC
>CAUYRH010123751.1:0-34821 GCA_963574655.1 Perodicticus potto
TGGTTTCGACTCTTCTTTTAGACAAGAAGAGAGATGTCTTGTTTCTAATTGGAGGGAAATGCAAAAGAAATTTTCTGGGAGAGAGAGCCAACTTTTTATTTTCCGGGGCGAAGTGAATGAATGTATCAATGAATGGACACAATTCATTCATGGAATTGAGGCCTAGGAAATTCACATGATGGGAACCCTACTCTTAAGTCCTCATCTAAACCTGATCACTCCCAAAGGCCTCACCTCTAAATTCCATCACATTGGGGTTAGGACTTCACCAGTGAATTTTGGGACTATAAACCTTGAGCTCATAACAGATAACTATCATAACATGATATGACAGATATCATGTTGAGGATGTGCAAGGCACTGTTTTTAGTACTTAAATTAATTCATCCAGTCATAAATAATAGCATTAAGCCCACTTTATAGATAAGGAATAGTAGGCATAGTGACGTTAAATAATTTGCCCAAGTCATACAGCTGGACAGTTGAATTCTAGCCCTGGCAAAATTCAGGCTGTGTCCGTAACCATAGTTCTAAATTGCCATTAATAAACATCTTTTTAGATGTTTCATTTTCTTAAAATTTAAACCCTTTAAGGGACAAAGACAAGGTATCATGACATAATCCTGTGCTTGGAACAAGGAGTTGCTCTGTAAACATCTTTTTGTTTATTTTATTTTTTGAGACAGAGTCTCACTTTGTTGCCCTTGGTAGAGTGCTGTGACGTCACAGCTCACAGCAACCTGAAACTCTTGGGCTCAACTGATCCTCTTGCCTCAGTTTTTCATTTCTAGTAGAGATGGGTTCTCACTCTTGCTCAGGCTGGTCTTAAACTCCTGAGCTCAAGCAATCTACCTGCTTCGGCCTCCCAGAGTGCTAGGATTATAGGCATGAGCTACTGTGCCTGGCTAACATCTGTTTGTTTATTGATGTAACCTGTTGTCATTGATCAGTGAAGTTCTAGTAGGTTTTCCAAGAGTTTTGGCTTCATTGATTTGACTTGATGGTTTTGCCTTCATATACTGATATTCTATCATCTGTTCATCTTGTAATTGTTGCTGTACAATGGTTAGGGTGGCTGTTGAGAATTCAAATCCATAGATATAATTGCCTAAATGAGTTTACTGTCTCAGGTGCAACCAAAGCTCAAATTTAATTTTGTATATTAAACATTTTAAGTTTGTGTGTTTTCTTAAGCAGTATTTCTGTTACTTGGGGTTTGACATGTCAGATAGGATGAGTAAAAGCAACCTGTACTTTGCTTTCCTTGAAGTATCAAATCCTGAAATACTACTTAATTTTTTGATTTTTTTTTAGGGGAAGGAAAGGCTCTTCATGGAGTAGATTGTGCAGGTTAATTATGTTGATGTTAACTGTAATGGGTATCCTATGTCCAGTGGTACTTGCGGTGTCAAAAAATGGGTACCTTGTGCATATAATGTTAAACTGTTGGATGAGATTATCTTTCCTAGTAAAGACAAAATGTTTAGCTGAAAAAGCTGAAGCCTGCTATTGTTAAAGTTTGTTTACCATGCTTCTTTTATCTGTTGTGCACCAAAGCTAAGTATTTTGAGTTCTTTAATGTTTATATGTGTGCCTATGTATTAGTGGGTGATCTTTGTGAACAAAAGCTATTTCTGTCAGATATAATACAAAAGAGTATGTGGAAGGGTATTGTATTACTTCTAGAATCCAGGGGAAAATGGAAACATTTGTCAGTCTCAGGAAGAATAAGAATTGTGACAACTGATGCATCTTGGGATGGAGAACCAGGAACATCTCAGTTGTTGAAATGGCCCCATTCTATTTCATTTAATGATCTGCTCAGGATTTATGTTGCTCAGGAGGGAGTCCCCTTTGCTCTAAGCATAACTCAGGTGCCTGCTCCTCGGTTGGGGTGATTGACAGGCCACCAGAGGCATATGAAATGGGAGAGGAGTGTCTCCAAAGGAAAAGAGGACGCTGTTACCACACAAGGGAAACAGGCAAAAATGACAGATGTCTCCTTCCAGCAAGGGTCATCTCAAAGCAGAGTGGATTTAAATGACAGCTTTAATTTAAACCATAAGTGATTCAGATATTACCTGAATTCAGTTGCCAAGTTATTCCTCTAGATGGAAAATCTTAGCAGCTTAGTGCATCAGCAAATGTTTCATGTTCAGTGGTGAAAATTTGATTTTATTGATCACACTTAAAGAATATTTATTTAGCAATTTTCAAAACATATGCAAATATATAACATGTAACCATAATCCAACCATTGTCGGCATTTTGCCAATTCTTGTTTCTGTTGATTGCATTTTAAAGCATTGTCATAAGATGGTTTTACAACTGGCTATACAAAAATCTCATAGGATTTAACATGTCTGAGAACTTGCTTTAAGAAGATAAAATGAAATATCAAATGGTCAACATTTCATACCAAAAAAAAAAAAAAAAAAAAAAAAATCAGAGCAAAACATAGCCCAGTGAAATAGTAATGCTTTATCTACCTGGAATAGATTTTTTATTTCTGTCAGTAAAGCTTCTTAACTGACTTCAGGTTGATGAATAAATTCCTTAACTCTTTTTTCAGATTACTTCTACCAAATTTGTCTTCTGGTCGTTAGAATCTTTGAGGGGATGAATCAGAGGTTTTATTTGATTGTAGGGTCCGGACACGTGTATGCAGGTGCCTCCTGTGATAGCTGACGGTGCTTTGTCTAATCTCTTTTGCAGTTGAAAGATGCATGAGTGTGATGCAGTCCGGGACGCAGATGATCAAACTGAAGCGTGGGGCCAAAGGGCTCGTCCGGCTCTTTTACCTGGATGAGCACCGCACGCGCCTCCGATGGCGACCGTCGAGGAAGAGCGAGAAGGCAAAAAGTAAAACCAACCTTTGAATTCTTTCCTCGGCTTGACATAGTCACACAAGGGTTAGAGTGGATGGCTCTGTGGAAGCTTCTGATCTGTGGAACTTTCATACTTTGCATGGTTTGGGGTTAGCCGATCTGGGATAAGTGATGGTCATCTTTGGGGCATTTAATTCCATGAAAGTTTTCTTTTCCATGAATGTCGTAAATGCTGATATTTTACCTGAGTTGATGACATTATGAACTTTCTTTTTTAAAGTGGGGATAGATATATGGCTTTACAGACTGAGACCTTTTGTTTTCCTATGAAAGATGACAGACATCATAAATCTTATGGGCTTTAGAGTGTATCGCCATATTCTGAGCACAGTTAAGCGATTAATGAATTAATGTGGTTTTAATGATATCGCATAAAATAGTTTTGATCTGACTTCTAGTTAAAACTTCTTTCTCAGAAAAACAAAACCAACAGGATATATGGATAGATAGATGAATAGGTGGAAATCCGAGAGGGGATTTCTTAGGGAAATTGACTCACTTGTCTCTGGAAGCTGAGAAGCATGTGATGGGCCGTCTGCAAGCTGGAGAACCGTGAGAGCTGGCAGTGTAGCTCAGTCTGAGTACAAAGGCCTGGGAGGCAGGGAGCCCGAGTTTGGAGACCTGAGAACTTGGGGCACCACTGATGCAGATCCCAAAGTACACCTGGGGCTGAGCATAGGCTCATTTCTGTGCAAGCCACGTGGGGAATGAGTGGAGACCAGAAGAAAATTGGGACCCTGACAATAAGGCTGAAATGAGACGTAGGTGGTGTATATGGGCAATCGATAGTATAGGCAATACTTCTGATTTATACTTAAAAACAAACAAGCAGAATAATATTTTAGTCTGAAGTTATCCTTCTTGCTGGTGCTTCTTTGATCCAAACCTTGCTCTGTTACCTAAATAATATCCATACCAATCTCTGTCTGTTGCTCCAGCCACTCTGCAATCCAGCCTTTGTCTACCTTTCCAGTTTTATCTCCCATTATTTTCTGCCTGAGCTTTCCCGTCTGGCATACATGGTTTATTCGACGCCCTGGTGTGGGCTTTATGTTCCTGTGTGGCTCTGCGTACCCCCTGCCATTATCTTTTCCCTCTTGGCTTCTCCAAGCTTCCCTTTACCTTGGCATCAGAGCCCCACAGCATCCTCTCCAGGGGTGCCAGGCATGTGTAGCTGGGCTATTCGGCTATAGTAGATTGTTTTACTTTTGATCTTCTCCTGCTGTTCAGAAAGTATCCAGCCACACATATGTCTAGTTTTCTTTTTTTTTCTTTCTTTGTCTCACTCCGTTGCCCCAGCCTAGAATGCCATGGCGTCAGCCTAGTTCACAGCAACCTCATACTCTTGGGTTCAAGTGGTCCTCCTGACTTAACCTTCCCAGTAGCTGAGACTATAGGCACCTGGCTAATTTTTCTATTTTCAGTAGAGATGGGGTCTTGCCCTTGCACAGGCTTGTCTTGAACTGCTGAGCTCAAGCAATTCTCCTGCCTTGGCCTCCCAGAGTGCTGGGATTACAGGCGTGAGCCACCACGCCTGGCCTCTATTTTTCATATTGTGTGCCAGGATACTTTCAGGATAGTCCTCGTATGTTGTAAAATACCAAAGTCGGCCCTAGGTCTTTCTATGTTTTTCCTTTCATTTGTTTTTTTCTTTCTTTCTTTTTTTTTTTTTTTTTTTTGCAGTTTTTGTCCAGGGCTGGGTTTGAACCCGCCACCTCCGGCATATGGGACTGGCGCCCTACTCCGTTGAGCCACAGGCACCCCCTGTTTTTCCTTTCATAAATGTGTAACTGTAAATTTGACACATTCATTAGCCTCCTGTTCCACAGACCAGTCTTCTTGCTCTATTGGTCATATCTATCTTTTTAATATAAATTTTAATATATCCTGAATCACTGCCTGGGGAAGACTTTGTCAAGACTGCTGAGACAGGTTTCTAGGAGAAATAAGAAAAGCTGTGGACCATTCTTCTTAGTAAAGTATCACAAGAAAGGAAAAGCAAGTATGCAATACTAATATGAAACCAACACATAAACAATCACATGCCCACACTAGAGAAGAACACCATTAAATTCAAGGGGAGGTAGGAGGGAGAAGGGAGGAGGGAGATTGGGAAGCTCTCACCTAATAGGCACAATGTAAGGGTAAACAGCACGCCCCCGGGTGAAGGGCTCCACGTCAACTTGAACTTTACCTAACAAATGCAAATCATGTAACCTAATCATTTCTACCCTCATAGTAATCTGAAATAAAAAAAGACACATTTAGGCTTAAAAGTCACAACTTACAGATAATAAGATTTTTCATATGTACTTTTAACATTTGAAATGATCTTGTTTTTCTCACTTCTTCATCTCTGGAAGTATCTCACCTGCGCCATAATCATGTATCTCGCTTCCCTCGCAGTACTTATTGATTCCATTTACAAAGTCACCGAGGGCCGGCAGTCTGAAATATTCCACAGACAAGCCGAGGGGAGCTTTGACCCCAGCTGCTGCTTCACCATCTACCATGGCAACCACATGGAATCCCTGGACCTCATCACCTCCAACCCTGAGGAGGCCCGCACCTGGATCACGGGCCTCAAGTACCTGATGGCTGGCATCAGTGATGAAGACTCCTTGGCCAAAAGGCAGAGGACCCATGACCAATATCCTTCCTGGAACTTTATTTTGATCTGTGTGTGTGACGTGTGCAGTGCATATGCTGTGTTTGTTCACGTGATTTTGCTTCCTGTCTCTTTCTTCACCCCTGGCACATTTCTTGCCTCCCTTCACTTTCACCCCAAGTAAATGAATTTATGAACTTATAGAAATTTTAGTTTGTATGAACTCAGGAGCAGAATTCTTTTTTTTTTTTTTTTTTTGACACAACGTGTCATTATGTCATCCTGGGTAGAGTGACATCTTGTCATAGTTCACAGCAACCTCAAATTCAGGGCTCAAGCGATCCTCTTGCCTCAGCCTCTCAAGTAGCTGTGACTATAGGTGCCCACCACAACCCTGACTATTTTTAGAGATGAGGTCTCACTTTTGCTCAGGCTGGTCTCGAAATCCTGAGTTCAGGCAATCCACCCGCCTCAGCCTCCCAGAGTGCTAGGATTACAGGTGTGAGCCACTGTGCCCTGCTGGGAGCAGAATTCTTAGGAAACTGAATTCACTCTACAATCTGAGAGACCTTCAAATATGACCTAGTTTCCCTAGAGAGATAAGTGGCCATTAAATATCATTGCTTTTTTTTATTATTGGAGTGCTCATTAACTGTAACTGGGCAGGCACTAATTTGCTTCATAGAAAATTCCATTTTGTTATAAAGTTGCTTTAGTTCAGCAAATACTTTGTGAGGTCCAAATATGTACTAAGCACCAAGTTTCTTCCTGCTTTTTGTCTCTCTTTTTAACTTACAGTTTGGATACTCCAGGGGAAATGATTTTTTACTTAATAACATTTACCCTCTCTAAATTGCTTGAGCAACTGGAATCTAAGTCGCATTCTTGATTAAACCTATTCTTGGGGTCCTGCAGTGCTGGCGAGGAAAACGATTAACGCGCTAGGTCTGAAGGCGTCCTTCCAGCTGGGATGAAGCCAGGCGTGTGGCGAGGCTTTTCTGACCTCAATTTCCTTATCTGTAGAGTGAGGGTGCCAGAATAGTTGACTGCTTTGGTTTCCTTCTTCCCATTTGCAATGGCCTTAGAACACAGGTGCCCCATATTTACTTTGGGAGTAGTACTACTTCCTTGCTGTGGTTGGGATGTGTGCCCTGAGGTTTTCCAGGAGTCGATGATGAATTTGTGCTACTCTAGCTATAATCCATCATACAGGGCATTGTTGGAGCAGAATGGAAATATTCAGCCCTTGAAAGGATCTTGACAGCATGAACATCTGAGTTGATGAGCCATGATGTTTTTGTCAATATTCACAGTATGCAGATAAAGGCAACTGGGATTCATAAATGAGCAAAAACAAACACAGGAACTGATTTTCTATGCTTTAATCTTTTCCTTTGGTTTATAACTCTTTAACATTTGCTAAAAAATAAAAAAAGCAAAAAATGTTTAATCAGTAAGAATGCTTTCTGGTGCAAGTGGCAGAAACTATGTTAACCATGTTTTAAACAATAAAAAGTATTCATTTAGAATGGATTTGAAGGTTAAAAGTTATGCTCCCTGACCTTGCAAATGAAGAAGCAAAGGCTCCAAGAGGTGACATGAGGGACTTGCTGTCACAGGCTCAGCTTAGCAGTAGAGTTAGGATGAGCGTGTACTTCCAGGTTTGATTCACCTCTAGTTCTCGCTTGCCAGTCCTGTGTCTCCTGACCAGTTGTTAAGGCCAGTCAATGTGTTGGTGCTAAAGACCTTCCTGACACAGGTCCATTCCAAAGGGTTTGTACCTGTGGAGTATTCTCAAACTTAGTGCGTGGCTATGACTTCTTTGGAGAAGTCTTTGCGAGGCTTTGGTAAAGAATTACAGAATTAAAGAATAAAAATCTTGCTGTCATTGGACTTATTTCACCACTTCTTTGAACTCCAGCCAATAGTGGAGTTCTGGGGCACAGTGTCTCCAGTCAAAAGAAACGGAGCTCATCACATTGGTGCTGTGTGCCCAGAAAGCTCAAAAATGATATTCAGCGACCTGTTAGCAAACGGCCTAGACCTCTCACCCTTTTGATTCTTTAGTTATTTTTTCCCTTGGTCTGGTTGCTCTTAAACTTTCAGGTGGCATGCCAAAGTGCATGAGGAAAAATGGAAATTGAAAGAGGTGGGCTAGTTGTAGTCAAATGTTGTAAAGAGAATAAAATGTGAAACAAAGTATTTGCAATCTGTTTAACTTTAGAAGGAGTAAGACTACCTTTCTGGTTGGTTTTGCTTTCCAACGCACCACTCTCTCCTACAGTCATAACTTGAATCACATAAGAAGTGGAAATATGCTGTGTTACCACTGGAAGGTTAATTAATATTTCAGCTTAAAATGGAAATCTCTTAGTTGATGTCACCTGTTTGATAAGCAAATATTGCCCGTGGACCCTTTATTCTGATGTCTCCTCTTGGTTTTAAACCTATGCTTTTCCCTTAATTTAATTCTCTAGTTTCTTCTCTTCACTTTATTCTTTTCGTCTTCATTACCCTTCACACTTTGAAGTTCAATCTGGTTTCCAAGCGTACATGCAATTCCTGCCTTCTGTAACCTCTCAACACTTATGAATTATCCATTAAGAACATCTTTTGCTAGAAGTTAAGTGGGAATTTTTAACTCATCTATTTATTACCATGTATTCTGCCTTCCCACTGTGTTAAACAACCCAAGGCACGTCCCAATGAGGATCTTTAAACCTTTTAGTTCATATAATGTCAATCCTTCACCTCTAAACTCAACTTCATATTCTCAATTGCCTTGTCTTATACCTGAGCTTTGAGAGTACCCCCTAGCATGTCAGGCTTATACTTCAAGGCTATAGAATTTTGGGCCTGTTTATTAGGAAGAAACCATCAACGCTAGTAATAGGAAGAGGAACATAGTACAGAGACAGGCCTCATGTAGGGGAACACTGGACAAGGATGCAAGAGACCTGATTTTGAATGTGGTTCTCTTTCTAATTCTTATCAAATTTCTCCTGCTCCCTTTATTTTGTATCTTTATCTGAACAATGATGAGACTGAACTAGAGGGTCTAATTTTCTAGATGTAGGAGTGGGACTGAGAAAAGAGATTTGAAAGGATCATGTACCATGGGGCATTGTGGAAGTAAAAAGATAGTAGGTGAACAGGCATAGAAAAAGATAAGGTCTAAATTTGCTAAATTTGGGGTTTCATCCTAAAGATATTCTTTCACAGAAAGTGTCTGAGAGCTACAATACTGGGGCATTCTTTGTACGTGACAGCTACAGTATATGCCTCATCATGAAGAACTTGAACTTTATGAATGAAAATCTTATGTTATGAACACGGCAGCATCATTGAAAAAAACTGGCCAGGAAATGAGAAGTAAAAAGGTATAATGTATAAAGTCATAGAGGCATATTTTATGTTTATGGATTTTGCTAATGAAGATATGAATTGAGGTGTTGTCTTCTTGCTGGAGTGAAATTAGAATTAGTAACATAGTTTTTTTCTCTTACGGTTGATAAAATATGGGTTTTTTTAAAAGAATAGATTTGTTATTTTATTTGGATAAGATCAGATATTATTTGAATTAAAGAAGCTTTCAAAATAATATGGTTTAACTTTCATTTTACAATGGAGAGAACCACCTGTACACAGCCTCCTCCCCACATTGCTGATTTTTTTTTTTTTTTTTGAGACAGAGCCTCAAGCTGTCACCCTGGATAGAGTGCTGTGGCATCACAGCTCACAGCAACCTCCAATTCCTGGGCCCAAGCAAGTCTCCTGCCTCCACCTCCCAAGTGGCTGGGACTGCAGGCGCCCGCCACAACGTCCGGCCATTTTTTGGTTGCAGCCATCATTGTTGTTTGGCGGGCCCGGGCTGGATTCGAACCCGCCAGCTCAGGTGTACGTGACTAGCACCTTAGCCTGCTGAGCCACAGGCGCTGAGCCCACATTGCTGATTTTTTATTGTTATCACTACTAGTAGCTTTTCAGAGCCTGTGGATTGCAGGGCCTTCTCAAAAGAAGTTCTGTGTTACTGATAAATATCTTTGCATAGTCTATGAAAGATCAATTTTTATTTTGGTGAGAATGCAAGTATTTTCTTTGACCTTTCTGCATGTGGGTGAAGCAGACCTTTGAGGAAGCTGATAAAAATGGTGATGGCTTATTGAATATTGAAGAGATCCACCAACTGATGCATAAACTAAATGTTAATCTGCCCCGAAGAAAAGTCAGACAGATGTTTCAGGTAAGTTTTCATAATTGCATTGGCCTTTGTATGAGATCCTACAATTAAGTTTGCAAACTCTTACTAGAAAAAGTGCTACACACCTCATTGCTGAATATCACTATGGTCACCTTTGAAATCCTCCCCTTGAGAAGCTATGCACTGATACCAGTGCATAGTCCATTCTTCAAAGAAATTTTGGAACTCTTTTTCTGGAATGGCCATGAAAGCTGTCTTATATTACCCTTGATGTCCCAAATGTTATCAAAATGTCTTCCTGTCAATATTTCCTTTATCTTCAAGTAAAGAAAAAATCATTGGGGGTCAGGTCAGGGAGTAGAGAGTGTGTTCCAATATGGAGTTATTTGTTTACTGACTAAAAACTCCCCCAGAGGCTGTGTGAGTTGGTGCATTGCTGTGATGCAAGAGCCATGAGTTGTTGGCCAAGGTTTTCAGTTAAGATTTCCCTAACTGATGAAGGAGGAAAGAGGAAGATGTAAGGGGAGAGGGGAGGTTGGATGAAGGGAGGGTAAATGGTAGGACCACATCTATTGTGCATATTGCAAGGGTACATGTCAAATCTATTAAGTGTAGAGTACAAATGTCTTAATATAATAATTAAGTAAGTGAGGTGAAGTCTATGTTAACCAGTTTGATGTAAGCATTCCAAATTGTATATAAAATCAGCACATTGTAGCCCATACATGCATTAATGTATACCTGATTTATGTATTTATGACTTAATAAAGATAAAAAAGGGGAGAAAAAAAGATACGTATGTTAAAAAAAAAAGATTTCCCTAACTGTTTCTCTATTGGTGTTTACTTGGTTCTCAATGCTTCTTACAGTCAGCCAAGGAGTTTGACACACTGTTTGATGAATTTTTGTCATGTTTTCATCAGTTCTGCTCTTTACTGGCTACCCTAACCTTTCTTCATCAGTGATACTTTTCTCCCCTCAGAAAAATGTTTAATCCATTTGTATACTGCCTTTTCCCCCCCATGGCATTATCCCTATAAAATTGGACTAACATGTCCCCGATTTCGCTTCCACTCTTCTCACATTTAATGAGAAATTTACAAAAGTTTGTTCGTTGCTCTAATTCAAGTTCCAACATTCTCACATCACACAAAAACACGCAACAGCAATAATGAACACCGCTCAGCAAGACACCAGCACACATCGACGCAAACACAACTGTGAGACATTGATACACCAAGGTTACAGAACCTCGCTGAGTTGTTTGTACAGGGCTGCCAGTGTAAACGTATGGTGGCATGTTCATGAACTTAATTGCCAGACCCTGCAAAATATACAGAAGTTATCGATGCACTTAGGTATATTAAAAGACTACATTGTTTTGTTGGATGTTAATATTATATGCTCCCTACTGCTTTATTTTTCTTTAATGAAGAGAGGCTTTTGACACACAAATGTTCATAGCCACTTTATTTATAAATAGACAAACACTGGAAACAACCCAGGGGTCTTCAAAGGATGAATGGTTAAACTGCATAACTGTGGAATACTACTTACCAATAAAAATGAACAGCCTATATTGATACATGCGGCAACCTGTGTGAATCTCCAGAGAATTATGCTGAGTAAAAAAAGCTAGTCCCCGTAGGTCACATACTTAATAATTGCACCTATATGACATTTTGAAATATCTAAGTTATAGAAATGGAGAACACATTAGTGATTGCCACAGGTCATGGATGGAGAGGGTGGAAGAAATTGGGATTGGGGGGTGGCGGTGAAAAGGAAAAGCTATTTTGGAAGCCCTCCTATGTATATATTATGTCTCTAGTCAGAGCTAAAATCTCCATAACTATCTTGTTTCTGAGTTCAATCCATGGGGCTTAGAAGTGCTAATCACTCCTACCATTTAGGGAGCCCTCCAGAAATTCATTCAACTGCAGAGTGGTGTTAGATGAAATGCTCTTTCCCTGTTGATAAGTCATGGAGGGAAATCTTTGGGCCCAAACCTGTTCTATGGCATCCAGCTGGGATTGTAGTAATATTTAGTTTTCAGTCTGAGGTGCAGAAATGAGTTCTATTGAGTTTTAAATCTGTGTAAAGACAATGTTAGACTGTTAGAAATTAGTAGCATATTAGTTTACAAAGGTTCTTATTTGGAAGTAAGTCATATGCATAATCCATATTTTGTAATGATTTTCTTTTCTAAGTGAAAAGGTAGGTGATACTTTGCACATAAGGAAATATGCTTAGGAAGGCAATGGGATGGTTAGTGCTTTGTGTTTCACTTGTTTTCTAACCACTTGTCCTTAGACAGGGTAAGAATAGAAACAGCCTGAGGTCTGAGGAGCAATAGTGGGTGGAAGACAGAAGCTGGAAAACTATATAGGGAAGCCCAGAGATGGGCAGGCAGAGAGGAAATATGTTGTCACCAGCAGAGCAGATTATCTTTAAACTAAGGGAAAAGTCTGCCTTGTTCTGGTATTCCTGCTATCATGTCCTCTGTCATATAGGAGGGCAAAGTCTATACTTGTAAAAATAATGATTTGGCGGGGGGATACTTTTTGGAAGCAGGATAAGGAAGTACATAACATAAGCTATTAAATTATTTTTACTTCTGTATTTCTCCCCATTCAGACCCCTGTTTATCTCTAACGCACTCAGCATTTGAGAGGATGAACTAGGAAATGTTTATGTCAAATGGCTTATGGGTTCAAAGTAAATCCTTCAGACAAGTTTTAAGGAAACATTAACAGCCTCTTTTTTTTGGCCCTAAATGTCAAAACTTATCAAGCTACAAATGACTGGATAAGGAGTTGTATCTGCTGCATAAATATTGTGTCTATCATGGGCTTCGTGTCTGGCAGGGTTCTGTAAAAATGCTCATGGTCAGAGTGGTCAGATGAAAGATCTTGATATTATTTTAGCAACATTTTCTTTCTTTTGAGTATATTGCTGGTGAAGACATTAAAGCCTTCTTAGAGTTTTCTTTTTTTTTTTTGAGACAGAGCCTCAAGCTATCACCCTGGATAGAGTGCTGTGGCATCACAGCTCATAGCAACCTCCAATTCCTGGGCTCAAGCGAGTCTCTTGCCTCCACCTCCCAACTGGCTGGGACTATAGGCGCCCACCATAATGTCCAGCCACTTTTTGGTTGCAGCCATCATTGTTGTTTGGCGGGCCCGGGCTGGATTCGAACCCGCCAGCTCCGGTGTACGTGGCTGGCGCCTTGGCCCATTGAGCCACAGGCACCGAGCCTTCTTAGAGTTTTCTTTTTCTTCCCTTTGCCTTCTTGTGGTGAAAGATTCAACTGATATTTTTTAAAGTAATCTTTTGAGGTATTAAAAAAATCCTTAGAGTTTTACTATTCTTAATTGTAGTAGACATTTATATGGAAAAGTCTTGAAAAGTGTTTCATCTCTATGTCCAAGATCAGATATTTTGAAACAAAGTTATGGCAGTAATTTGGACGTTAGACCCAGTTTCTTAGAATGCGTAGTCTTTTGGAGGGAAATGCCTAAAGCCTTGATGCTCAAACCGCTGTCTTTAAAGTGACAGAGGCAACAGTCATCAGCCTCACACTGAGGCTGATGGTCAAAGTGTTTGCTCGTAAGTAACCAAAGGTTAGCAAAGTTTTTTTTTTTTTTTCAATTTTGTATGTGTACTTTGGCTTTCAAAGTTACGTGTAAAGCTGCTTAACAACCAATTGTACTTTACAAAAATGTATGCATTTCAAAATGCTGTTCACAACCTATCAGTTTTTGTTCAGTTATAATTGCGTTTACTTAGAATGAAGATCATGTAAATGGGTCATTTACTCATGACGTATCTCAAATAGTTTTATGATTTTGTAAGGGCGGCAGCTGTGGCTCAAGGAGTAGGGCGCCAGCCCCATATACCAGAGGTGGTGGGTGCAAACCCGGCCCCAGCCAAAAACTGCAAAAAAAAAAAAAAAAAAATTCAGTCAATCAGGTACCTGATAAAAGATTCTTGCTCAATAATTACTAGAATCAAACAAGTTCAACTAGAAATTAGTATAGATGGATTATTAAGACTTTTCTATGGAGGAAAAGCAGGGAGGTCACAGTGATGCTGACGGCTATGAGAGCATCAGCTCTACCCTTGGAGAATTAAGAGAGATTCTCTCATAGGTAAAAAACACATCTGATTGGATTGCAATACAGAAACTGATGAGAGGGCGGTATTTTCCTCAGGTTTTAAGTGTAGCCTCTCTCTTTTGTTCTTGATCAGTCTTGTTCAAGATACTTCTTTTTTGTTAGTTTCTTAAAAGACCAGCCTTTGGTTTTCTTGCTTGTCTTTGTATTATTTCTATTTGTTTTCTATTTCATTGCTTCCTAGTTTTGTTTATATTTCCTTCTATTTCCTTTGGCTTAATTTTTTTCTAGCTCTTAAAGTTATTAACTTCTCTTCTAAATCTGCTTTCTAATAAATTTAAAACTTCAGGTTTCTTTCTAATTACTATTACTTTATCCTACAAGTTTTAATATGTAGATTTGTTTATGTATATGTATTTTATTTTCCATTTAGAATGTGTTATATTATTGCTACAGTTTTCTTTTTAGCTTTCTTTATTAATTTATAAATTTACTGAAGTCAGAGACATTGGTTTGTATCTGGTTGATTTTTTAAAGTTTGTTGAAACTTTCTTTGTAGCCTAACATATAGTCAGTTTTTGTGAAGCTCTGTGTGTGCTTGAAGAGCCTGTGTGCTCACCACCTGTGATTTGTGTACTAGCTTTTTGTAGGGAATGTTATTTCCCAACACTGGATGTCCTATTTCAGACTCTTATTACAGCCTTGTTTTTTCTATGTCTTTTTCAGGAAGCTGACACAGATGAGAATCAGGGAACTCTGACATTTGAAGAGTTTTGTGTTTTTTACAAAATGATGTCTTTGAGACGAGACCTTTATCTGTTGCTCCTGAGCTACAGTGACAAGAAAGATCACCTAACGGTAGAAGAACTGGCTCAGTTTTTAAAGGTGGAACAAAAGGTATCAATAGACTATCGAACTGAATGTTTACATAAAAATATTTGTGAAAGACACAAGGCTTTCTTTTGGGGTTGGATATAGGTTTACTTTAATTTAGGAAAAAGGGGTAAATATCACAAACTGACAAAAATCTTATCTGCAACTAATTTAAAACTATTTCCAGCAGCTTTTAAGAGAAGAAGTGTCAAATTGAACATTGGTTTATTTGATTTTTTTACCTTAAATATATGGAGGATAGCTGTACACATTTTCCCACAGAGAAATGAATGTCAGCTAATGTATTTGATTTTAGATACAATGGTGCTGTTTTCTATAATGTTATAAAGTGTTAATAATGAGTATTAATTTATAGTTTGTTTTTATATTAGCATAAATAGAAATTTATATTTCAAATAAATATACATTTATATTTGAAAATATATTAATATAAATATATATAAATATATTTTCAAATATAAATATACATAAATATATTTTGAAATATAAATATACATTATATTAGCATAATATGCTAGTTAATAATTGTATTATAGCTCCATACTTAGCTATATTATAAATATATTTTGAAATATAATTATTAAGAAGATATAATTGTAATATAATTATATTATTGTCTATATAATATAATTATACATATATAATTATAAATATAATTATAATATAATTATATTTCAAAATATATTAATAATATAGCTAAGTATGGAACTATAATACAATTATTAACTAGCATTATAGTAGGTCATTGATAATTATGATAGGAAATTGGCATTTCATCATGTGAAAAGACTAAATTAGGTACTGATTAGCAAAGGAAATCTCTAAATATGTTTAAGATATATAGGCTGAAATGTGCTCACAAAGCTATTCTCCTAGTGTTTTTTTTTTATATCACCTCAAACTCTGTTTCTCACTAAAGTAAGGGAATAGATTTTTAAAAAATTTTTCTAACCTTTTATCTTAGACTTTTTTTTTTTTTTAAGACAGTCTTACTTTGTTGCCCTCTGTAAAGTGCCATGGTGTCACAGTTCCCAGCAACCTCAAACTCTTGGGCTTAAGTGATTCTCTTGCCTCACCTTCCCGAGTAGCTGGGACTGCAGGTGCCCACCACAATGCCTGGCTATTTTGTTTTTGGTTGTAGTTGTCATTGTTGTTTGGCAGGTCTGGGCTGGATTCGAACCTGCCAGCTCCGGTATATGTGCCTGGCGCCCTAGCCACTGAGCTATAAGCACTGAACCCCTTTTATCTTAGACTTTTTGAGGGTGGGTTTTTGGCTTTGCTGTCATTGGTGACATTTAATTTTCTTTAGATTTGTGAACTAATTGTCATAATTATTCATTTTATCCATTTGAAAATAAAGGTATTTAGCTCTGTTGAACTTGTGAAGAATCATCAAATATTTGGACTTTATTATACAGTCAATAACCAGTAGGAAGCATTTAACCAGCATTCTGTGTTTGTACACATGTCTCCTGTGTTTGAACACTTCTTTCTTTTCTTCTTAAATGACAGCTTTGTTCAGATATCACTTAGATACCATACAATTCACCCTTTTAAAGTGTACAACTTTTTTTTTTTTTTTTTTTTGAGACAGAGCCTTAAGCTGTCACCCTGGATAGAGTGCTGTGACATCACAGCTCACAGCAACCTCCAATTCCTAGGCTCAAGCAAGTCTCCTGCCTCAGCCTCCCAAGTAGCTGGGACTACAGGCGCCCGCCACAACGCCCCGCCATTTTTTTTTTTTTTGGTTGCAGCCATCATTGTTGTTTGGCAGGCCCAGGCTGGATTCGAACCTGCCAGCTCAGGTGTACGTGGCTGGCGCCTTAGCCTGTTGAGCCACAGGCGCCGAGCCTAAAGTGTACAACTTAATGGTTTTTAGTATATCAACAGTTATGCAACCATAAGCACTATCTATTCAGTACATTTTCAGCATCCCGAGAAGAAACCCCACACCCATTAACAGTCATTCCCTATTTTTCTCCCTGTCTGGACCTTGAGAACCACTGTGCCTAGTGATCTGTCTGTTCTGGACGTCGTCTATAAAAGGGATTGGATCATATCTGGCTTTTGTGGTCGGCTTCTTTCATTTAGCATCATATTTTTGAGGTTGATCCATGTTGTGACATTATCAATCCTTCTTAGATAATGTACCATTGTGTGAATCTATCACATTTTGTTTATGAATGTATTAGTTGATGGCCATTTGGGTTGTTTCTGTTTTTTGGCTATTATGACTAAGGCTGCTATTTATTTACAAGTTTTTATGTGTACATATGTTTTTTGTTTTCTTGGGGTATGTACCCAAGCAGAATTGCTGGGTCACGTGGTTTGAGTATTTCATACAATCTGGATCTGGTTATTGTAAGGATGTCATGCGAACTAGAATAAACTCTACCATGGAATTGCAATGGATAGAGCATTGAGTTAATATTTGAATATTAGAGGGAGATAAACTTCCACTCACTCTAAGAAGTGTAGCTGAACAAGGATGGGCTGGATAGATTTGGAAATTGTCAGTTTTCCTCTTTGGAGGTATTAACAAAGATTAGAGATGTTATTAAGGAGATTTAAGTATGGGTGGTTGCTTGGATTAGTAAAATTTCAGATTAATTTATGTCTTTTCTGAAAAGATATTATATATTCTAGGCATTGTGCTAAGTTTTCATAATGGACAAACCTACCCCCAGAGAGGTCAAAATCAAGATATATTTTTTATATTTCACAATTTTGAGAGTCTGTGGTAAGAAAGAGAATGTAAGAAGCCAAACAACATACTTTTTAATGTTTGCTTGGATTCTCCCATTTTGAGACGGAACAAAATTTATTATAATTATTTGCTGCATTATTTTTTTCTGGACATTTTGCTTCTGTAAAAAAGTACCTTTGTTAAGATACTAAAAAATGAGTAATACATTATTAATATATAGGAAATTATAGTCACTTCGTTTTGGTAATAATTTGAGTTAAATTGAGGTTTTGAAGTGATTTCCATTTGAGAGTCATTTGCTCCTGGTAGCTTTCTTTAATTTCCTCCTATGTAACCCAGAAAATTGTTACACTTGGCATGACCCAAAACCTATTTGAATTTCATAATCTGAGCTAGCAGGTACTGCTTGTAGATTCATAATAGGCAAACATTTCCATAGCATTTAAATGCAATTTTTGAATTTTCTTCTGTGAGATTAATTTGCTGATCAGATTCTTTAACTTTTGCGTTAACAACAATGAAAAATTATAGAAAGTATTTGGGAAACCAACCCCTACAAATGTTTCCTCTGAGTTATTATCATTGAGCCATAGGATTAAATATTTTCATGGCATTTCAAGCATATCTCCATAATACCATGTATGAGATTTGTTTCGGCTTATAATTAAAAGCTGTTAGCAAATTATTAATTATCATAAACAAATCATTTTTAGTGCTAATATAGTAGCTGTGGAATGATAACTTAGAGTTGGTTTCATTAATATTTTTTGGAAGACCAGGATTAGTATTTTTCCCTATGTTTGTTTTTTAATTGTATTTTTTGAACTTCATTTGAAAGGTTCTTTAAAATACAGAAAAATTATCTGTATAAATTTTGTTCTGTTTCTCTCTCCTCTCTGTGTGTAATGTGTGTGACAGAGAGAGAGAGAGAGAGAGAGAGAGAGAGAAAGAGAGAGACAAGCAAAGAATTAGCAGAGATAGACCAGTATTCCCTGACCAGCTCCCTGGGGAGATCCATTCTGTTTAAACACCATTTAAAAACCAGCTGTTAGTAGAGTAGCTTTAGCTCTTACTTAAGGGATGCCAATAGCAAGTAGAATCTAGTTTTAATGCTTTTTAAAAAAATTTCAAATTCATGTGAGTGTACAAATGATTAGTTTACATTGTGTTTGTGAGGTAAAGTTCAAGTTGTAGTTGAGCCCTTGACCCAGGGAGTGTGCTATTAACCATTACATTGTGCCCATTAGTTGAGAAATTACCAATCCTCCTCTCTCCTCTCCTTTCCCCTTTCCCTCCTTCTCCTCCCCTCACTTGAATTTAGTTTTCTTTTCCTTTCTTGTGGAGGTGTAGTTGTTTATCTGTTAGATTCATATTAATATTGCGTACATTGCAATACTCCCTATGTTGTAGTACTGCGTACATTGGGCTGGTGCAGTGGCTTACACCTGTAATCCTAGCACTCTGGGAGGCCAGGGCTGGTGGATTGCTTGAGCTCAGGAGTTTGAGACCAACCTGAGTGAGAGTGAGACCCTGTTTCTACTAAAAAAGGAAACTAGCCGGATGTTGTGGCAGGCGCCTATAATCCCAGCTACGGGGGAGATTGAGGCAAAACGATCACTTGAGCCCAAGAGTTTGAGGTTGCTGTGAGCTATGACACCCCAGTACTCTACCCAGGGTGACAGAGTAACACTCTGTCTCAAAATAAAAGAAGAAAAAAGAAGGGAAAAGTATTGTATACATTGATTGGATACTTGCTTTTCCATTGAATGGAAGTAATGCCTTTCTTGATGTCTCTTTCAAACTTCCAAAGTTAAACGCACTAATCATATTTTCTAATAAAATTTTATTCTCTTCATCAATGGTACTAATCACTTCTTTTCAAGCAGGTTGACAATTCATTTGGCATGAATAGTTTTTTTTGCAATTACTAAATTATGTTGTAGAGTTGGATACACAGCTCTGCTTACTCTGTGACTTTGACCACCTTAGCCTTCCATTCTTGATTATGAGTTACTGAATGCTTTTGGTAGTCACATTATTCTTGCAAGAGCAATATGAGAATTAAGTAAGATGTACAAGGAAGCTCCTAGCATATCGCATGGCTTACTGGCCACCCCAAGAGTGGTCAGATCTGGCTATTTCCAAGGAGCCCCAGGAGCTGTGTGAGATTTCAGTTGGGCAAGTATCCACACGCCACTTGAGTGTAAAATCCACAGGAGAGAAGTATCTTATCTTTTCTTCACCCATCACTAGGTTTATGGTTGAGGCCCCCATAACAAAAGATAGATTAATAAGAGAAAAGCATCCAGATTTGTTTAACAAGTTTCACATGAGACAGATGAGCCTTCATAAGCCAATAAAGACCCAAAGAAATAGGGAAATCTGTACTTTTTAGGCTTGATGAAGAGTGGATAGTCACAGAGAAATACGGTTGGAGGACAGAAGGGTTTGATCTGCTGGTGACAGCTTAGCAAGGCCTGTTTGTTCAGATTTTTCTTGGCATCTCTGTGTTTTGGGCTCTTTCCTGGATATAGGGAGGGCACCTCTCACCTGAAGGTCTCTTGAATGAGGGTCTCATGACCTGCTCTGGGGGAAGATCAGAAAATCCTTCCGAGGTTTTGCAACCTACTTTAGGAGAGAAGAGCTCTGGGAAGGTCAGAGAGAACTTTCTGCTTCTCCTCTTTTCTTGAACATCAGGGCGCCATATTTTAGGGGAGCGTGTGCTAAACCCCACGTCTTTCATGTTGTGATATAATAATAAAAAAAAAAAAAATATATATATATATATATATCAGTTCTTGGCACAGAACTCCTAAAACCCTTGGAATTTCCTGAGCGATAGGAGTATCTTTAGTCATAATGAGCCTCTTTCCACCAAACCTGAGTTAAGCTAATGTGGTGACTATGTTTTGGCCCAGATGTTTTCAGGATGGGGGCAGCGACCAGAGGGACCAGTGGTGTGACAGGAGATGTGAACTTTCAGTCCCTCTCCTATGCCCCAGTGGGCAGAGGGACTGGAGATTGAGTTAAGCGCCACTGGCCAGTGACTTTGTCAACTGCCTATGCAGTGGGACCTCTGTAACCCCCGGGGTTGGTACATGTCGGGGTGCTAGGAGGGGGGCCTGCCCGACGGCACTAAGGCTCTGTGACCCCATACTTCCCCAGCTTCCCCATACATCTCTTTCATTTGGCCTTTCTTGAGTTGTATCTTTTTTAATAAACTGGCATTGGTAAGTCACGTACTTTCCTGAGTTGTGAGAGTTGTTCTACTGAATTACTGAACCTGAGGGGATGTTTGTGGGAACTGGCAAAAACTGTGTCCTTGAGCAAACTCTGGACGGCTTCGCAGAGCCCTTTTTTAAGCCTCCTCCTGGGCCTTGTCCTCAAGAGTCCAGCTGCAGCAAGAACCCCGCTAAGTCAGTGGAGACAGAAGCCTCCCCTCCGTATCTGATCACCCTCAATAGCTGATCACAATCCTCATCCTCCACCACCCCCAGCTGATTCCCGATCACCCTTCTCTGCTTTCAGCAGGAAGCTTGTTTGGTCTGTCCATCCAAACTTCCCCCTTCCCCCATGTTTCCTTAGTCCCTTCTCATCCGCTGACTCCCCACTGAGCTCCTTGTCTATGAACCCAGCCGGCTGCAGCCACAATTGGGCCCGGTTCTATAACAAGGTCTCTTTTTTCCAATTTTAACACTTCCTGATGAAAATCTGTTTTTGCCACTTTATCCACTGCCTAGCTCTGTTGTTTCTTTGACAGAACTCCTGAACTTATAGTTGACCAGGTAGAGGTTGAGTGGAGTTGGTGCCCAATTTGCCTCTAGTGTCAGAAGGGGGTAGATTTCTAGATTCCAGAACCTGAGATTTGTCCTGTACTATTTGGATTCAGTCAAAAGGCTGCACTTAAGGATCTAGAAGGCCCTATGTGACCTTTAAGCTGTAGGTTCCCCACCGCTGACTTAGGCAAAAATGTTTAAATTCTTAAGATGTCTTATTTTACTGACAACTTAAAAACTATCAACAATTACTAAAATCATGTGAACTTGAAAAGCACTTGATCTCATTTACTTTATTTGTGAGTATTCATTTACGTTTACATTAATTTGGTACCATGTGTAGACAATGCAAAACATATAGATGCAGACACAATATATAACATATAGGTAGGGACACAAAGACTTTATAGTTTTTATTTTAGAATTTTAGCTATATGACCAGCAAAACTTACTAGTTTTAAAAGGACAGTTGGATTCAAACTGTGCCTTTACAAATGGAAAACGTTAAAGTTTATCTAGAGAAGCCCATACCAAGTTTTAGAGAAACAAGGTAGCAATTTGCAGAGAGAGAGAGAGAGAAAGAGAGGAGAGAGAGGGGGGAGGAGAAGGGAGGGGAGAGATGGGGAGGAGAGAAGAGAGAGAGATTGCCTATTTGAGCTTTTCCAAGAAGGAGTTTGCTTGTGTTAAAGGGAGTTAAAAAATGCATGTCAAGGTAACACCATAGGATTTTATAAGAAGACCACTTTTACTTAGATAGGTAGCTTTTAATTTAGTCTCTGGTTTCTAGCCGGAGCACTGAGCCCATTGAGGAATAGGGCCAACTGCAGTTTTCAGGGCCTAATAATTTAAATACATAAAAAGCAGACAGAGCATTTAGACCTTTAAAAACCAAGGATTTTGCTGAAATCCTGATTCCTCCCGAAGAGGAAAATGCTTTGGGAACTAGACCATGTCAACACTTTCACAGTACACTTCACCCCAAGGACATTTTCCTAGACGTTTAAATCTCAGTCTTTCTTATCTAAAACACAAAGAAATGAATAATATCCACTTACTGTAAACTACTCTAGTCAGCTGCCTCTGATATTGTCGAGCTCACCAGTGACTTGCCAGCTGTCTTACACATCAGGGTCAAGTCTTTTTTGTAGGGATTTCTTAGTACCCTCAAAATTCAAGGAGGTCAGGTAACATGATATAAAGAGAGCAGAGCTTTAGACTTGAGAGGAACTTGCCGATGTTTCCTAACTACACAAGGAAGTCAGGAAGCCCTAAAAGGGGGTGAACGGTGCTCTTTTCCGAGTTTCCTGAAAGGTTTGAGTCATTAAAAATTCTCTCCAAGCTGGGTGTGGTCACTCATGCCTATAATCCTAGCATTCTGGGAGGCTGAGGCAGTTGGCATCCTTGAGTTCAGAAGCTCACGACCAGCCTCAGCAAGAGCAAGACCCTGTTTCTACTAGAAATAGAAAAATTATCTGAGTATGGTGGCATGTGCCTGTAATCCCAGCTCTCTGGAGGCTGAGGCAGAATAGCTTGTGGCCAGGTGTTTGAGGTTGATGTTACCACTTCACTCTACCAAGGGTGAAAAAGTGAGACTCTGCCTCAAACACACACCAAAAGAAAAAAAAAAAAAAAGAAGGCTCTCCAGGGGATCAGTGGAGTTTGAGGTTGCTATGAGCTGTGATGCAGCAACACCCTACCCAGGGTGACAGAGTGGGATTCTGTCTAGGGGGGAAAAAAATAGAACATACGTATTGTGCTTTGGACTTTTTTTTTTTTTTTTTTGAGACAGAGCCTCAAGCTGTCGCCCTGGGTAGAGTGCTGTGGCATCACAGCTTACAGCAACCTCCAACTCCTGGGCTCAAGTGATTCTCCTGCCTCCACCTCCAAAGTAGCTGGGACTACAGGCACCCACCACAACACCTGGCTATTTTTTGGTTGCAGCCGTCAACTGTTGTTTGGCAGGTCTGGGCTGGATTCGAACCTGCCAGCTCAGGTGTATGTGGCTGGCACCTTAGCTGCTTGAGCCACAGATGCCGAGCCAAACGTTTTTTTTTTTTTTTTTTTTTTTTTTGAGCTAGAGTCTCACTCTATCACATGGGTGGAGTGCTGTGGCATCGTGGCTCTCAGCAGCCTTGAAGTCTTGGTCCTTTTGCCTCAGCCTTCCGAGTAAGAAGAAAAATAAAAGGCATCTCTAGATCTATTCAAGTGGTAGAAGAAAAAGAGTAGGGTAGAATAACTGGTAAATAATTCTCTTTGGAAGTTGAATGAGACTGAGAGACAGTCTCAGAGTAAAGGGGTCTGTTCAGGTTGGTGCCATTCTTGGTCTCCTTTTCTGCAGTAGAAAATGAGATAACCAGGAGGGGAAAGGAAAGAAACGTTCTCCTTGGAGGGTCATGGCAGATAAAGGAACTTCAGAGCACAACTTTATCTTCTACTTTGTGGGGGGTGGGGGAGGACATCAGAGGGTCCTTGGGGCTTCTTTAGTCCAGCAGGCCAAAAATGCCATATTGGGGGGTATTGATTCCTGAGCCCCAATATAGGGTTTTGAGTTTTAAACTCAAATTTTGCAATGGGACAATTTTGAAGCAATTTGATGACCCACATAACAGTAATTCATTAGCTTCTGAGGGCATATGATTGGTGAGACACCAGAATATTGAACTTTTATAGATTTACTCAGCTGTGAAATGAAATATCACTGCCGGCCACATATGCTGCCAAGGATTATGTGAAATCAAATATTGGCCCACGGGTCAGAGTTTTATTTTATTGAAGTTCTCTGAAAACTGAATTTATGCCTTTGACAGGTCCAATTGCTATTTGAGTGGGACTTTCATCCTTGCATTGTGGGGGTGCTAAGGGAGTTCCCCCCATCTTTCATATCCATGAAGAAGCGCCAGTGAAGCCAGAAGTCATCAGGCTGAGGTTTTCCCTTCATCTCTTCCTTCCTTCCAGATAAAGATCACGGGTATCCACTAGTCCTTGGTTCCAAAGTGCAGGCCTGGCTGAGAGTTTTTGCTTGTTTTGTTTCACTTCTCACACCCGCTAAATAACCGCCTGCTTCTCCTTCAGAGTTCCTATTCACTTCTTGGCATTGGGGCTGTTTCTCATCTTCAGGCCTTTATAAAGTCCTGGCTCTGGGGTGATAGTTTGATTTCATTTCTCCATCCCCCTGGCAACCTTTCTTAGCAACACCGTACCTTCTTTTTATCCTTCTGCTTCTTACGGATTAAAGAGGAAGAGGAGGAAGCAATGCTGTAGCATCCTCATAGATTGAAAAACCTGCTAGTTGTTAATTAAGAGCAAAAGCTACCCCCCTGGGTAAGTCAAAAGCAGGTTTCTACTTACAGAGAGGTTTCTTCTGAAATATGCATGTGATAGCTGATTCCAAGGGGATTTGCAGAGTCTCTCTTTCTTCCTTCCTTCCTTCCTTCCTTCCTTCCTTCCTTCCTTCCTTCCTTCCTTCCTTCCTCTCTCTCTCTCTCTCTCTCTCTCTCTCTCCCTCTCTCTCTCTTTTTGAGACAGAGCCTCAAGCTGTCCCCCTGGATAGAGTGCTGTAGCATCACAGCTCACAGCAACCTTCAACTCCTGGTCTCAAGCAATTTTCCTGCCTCCGCCTCCCAAGTAGCTGCGACTACAGGTGCCCACCACAACACCTGGCTATTTTATGGTTGCAGCTGTCATCGTTGTTTGGCAGGCCCAGGGTGGATTCAAACCCGCCGGATTGCATAGCTTTTCTTTCTATTCTCTTGCTAGAGGGATTTCTCCTTACACAGATCTACACAATAGTCATTTGTAGTGCTTCTAAAAGATGTCCCTTTAGCTTCTTTATTCGTTAACTGATCAATTAATTATAGGAATCATCTGTGCCCTCTCCTGTCCTCCCCTTTTCACTGAATCCAGATGGTTTGGTAAGAGCCATGGTCTTTCTAATCTTATCTCTCTTGTGAGAAATCATTACACACTATTCTTTCCTTATAACTCCTCTTTTATAGGGGTAGTGTACCTTTGTCTTTTTTCAGCAATTTCCTCAGCATGGAAGCATTCCTTTAAGATCCTTTCCTGGATTTCTGTATTATATTTCTTAATTATTCACAGTTAAAGCAGTTGAGAGCTCTTTGACAGTAATTACATCTTAGAATATTTGTGCTGCCTTGAATGTAGTTCCCAAATACGTTTTTGGGTAAATTGTCATGTGTTCAAATGTTGTCAATTCATGCTTTCCTTTTAGGATGAATAAGAGGTAGCTGTTTTGAGGAGATAAATAAATTATTGTTACTGTCATATTCTGTTGAAAATGGAATGACCATTCATTTAGAGATGATTTTACACTCCATCCTGAAATTATTCAAAAATAGAGATATTTTTGTCTCCTCTGTATAAAAAGACAGGAGAGAAGCAACAGAAATTTAGAAATTTGACCAATCTAAAGGAGACCCCTGAGGACTGAGATTTCATTTCATGGGGGTGAGAAGCCACGAAGCAACTCTATTTGCCCAGAGAAAGTCCCAGAAAAGCTCAGGTATTAAACTTACATGAAACTCCCAAAGATAAGAAAGGAGGAGCTATTGGAAATACAAGCATTGGCTGAAAGTCTACTTGAAACCCGGTTGGGGCTCCAGCTCCTCTTCTTTTCCCCTATGGCAGGCAGCTGCTGCTCCTTCACCTTGGCATAAAACGGAAATTAGGGGTTGTAGGGCGGTGGACACGACACAAAGGATCTGGACTAAGGGATACCGGGCACAGCTGAGTACGGTGCGGGGCTGGGGAAGATGCCACCGTAACTCTCACATCCCTGGATGCACGTCCCTTTGCATGGTCACTTTGCCTGTTTTCTCATCAAGAAGTAAAGGATGCTTTCCCATTCGTTGACTCTGGACCAGCTTAGTGAATTGTTTTAACTAATGAATGGTGTCAGAAATGATGTGTAAGTTCTACAGCCTAAGCCTCAGGGAGTCTTAGATTCTGTCACCACCCTGTTGGGACTATGGGTTATCATGTGAGGAAACAGGCTAGTTTCTTTGAGGTTGAGAGACCCTATGGAGCAGGAGGCCCTGCCAACAGCCAACACCAATTGCAGACTTGTTGAGGCCGTCTTGGACCACCCGGCTGTAGTCAAGTAGTTATGTGAAAAACCCTAGGTGAAAACAGGAGAATAATTGTCCAGCTGAACCAGTCTAACCTGCCATCTGATGCAAAGCAGTTGTTGTTTGAAGCCACTAAATTTTGGAGAGGTTTGTTTCACAGAAATGGAAGACGCATATGAGGATTGAGTGAGCTCCTGTGCATTGAGATATGAGAACCGTAGTCTCTCCCTATATTGGAAAGTTTACCTCTTCCAGGTAGAAGATTGGAAATGTTTCCTTAGGGAACTATTACAAGCTGTACTGGGTTGAGTAGTAGCCCCCAAAGATATGTCCAGGTGCTAACTCCCAGTACCTGTGAATGTGACTAGGAAATAAGGTCTTTGCAGAAGTAATTAAGGATATTGAACATTCTGAATTTAGGCTTGGCCCTAAATCCAATGATGCTTTTCCTATTAAGACATAAGAGAGAAGAAAAAAGCACACAAAACCAGGTGAAGAGACAGGCAGAGACTACAGTATGAAGCGTCAGGCTAAGGAATACTGAAAACTGTCAGCAGCCAGCAGAGCTAGGAGAGAGGTATGGAACGGGTTCTCCCTGAGAGTTGCTGCAGTAAACCAAATCTGCTCACACCTTGACTGTGGGCTTCTGGCCTCCAAAACAGAGAATGGTTTTTTTTGCAGTTTTTTTGGCCAGGGTCGGGTTTGAACCCACCACCTCTGATATATGGGGTCAGCACTCTGCTCCTTTCAGCCACAGGTGCCGCCCCAGAGAATATGTTTTTATTGTTTTAAGCTACCAAGTTTATGGTCATATATTACAGAAGCTGTAGGAAGCTAACACATGGGGTGGGGGGGGGGGTTATAAAGATATTTGTATTAGAAATCTCCTAATAAAATAGTCCAACCACAGATTTCTACACTGCGGTCCATTAGTCAGTAAGCTCTGCTCATGAATACAGAGTTTTTAGTTAATTTATTTTAGACATGTGTTTAAATATACAGCTTTAAAAATTGGCTTTGAACAGCCAAGGATTACCATACATTTGAGGAAATCTGCTGTTAAAAAAATGGAGTCTAAGGTGTACAAGTAAGAAATTTGCAGGGAGAAGGAAAAGCATTTTTTTTTTTTTTTTTGGGCAGTCACTCTGTGCCCTGGGTAGAGTGCTGTGGCATCACAGCAACCTCAAACTGTTGGGTTCAAGTGATCCTCTTACCTCTCAGTCTCCTGAGTAGCTGGGACACCTGGCTAGTTTTTTCTATTTTTAGGAGAGACAGAGTCTTACTCTTGCACAGGCAGTCTCAAACTCCTGAATTCAGGCAATCCACCCATTGTGGCCTCTCAGAGTCCCTGGATTACAGGTGTGAGCCACCATGCCCAGCCTGAGAAGGAAAAATTTATAACCATCATTTATGTCATCAACATGCTAAGAAAAAGATTGTAGCTATAAAGCAAGAACAGGTGCTACCAGACAAAAAAGAGTCCCAGGAAAGAAAGGAGCCTTTGAAAGTGAAAAGTATGGGAGCAGAGAAGTAAACTCAATACAAGATGTAGAGGATAAAATTGAAAAGATAGACAAACAAATAGAAAAACATAAGAAAAAATAGAAGGTAATAAATTATCAAATAAGTAATACAAAAAATTATCAGCATAGAAAGATGAGACTCTCTACACTGGCAGTGCCAAGTGAGGGCTGAGCACAGTGAGTGTGAAAAGATCTGGGCAAATCTAACTCTTACTGCACTGCACGGAGCAAAGCTCACTGCACAGGGACCAATCACACTGCACAGGGGCAAATCTAACTCTCACTGCATGGGGACCAATCACACTGCATGGAGCAAAGCTCACTGCACAGGGACCAGTCACACTGCACAGGGGCAAATTTAACTCTCACTGCATGGAGACCAATCACAATGCATGGGGCAAAGCTCACTGCACAGGGACCAATCACACTGCATAGGGGCAAAGCTCACTGCACAGGGGCTAATCACACTGACATTTCACAATGCCAAGGATAAAGTGAAACCCTAAATCCCTGTGGTAAGAGGAAACAAATTAACCAATAAAACAGGGCCTATGAAAAGGACTGGTATCTGAAGGGCAATCTGAGCAGCAAATCTGGGGGCAGTGATTTCCAACATAGAATTGTCTGTCTCATTATCCTGCCAGACAAATGTGTATTTATGTGTGTGTGTGTAGTAAAAACAGACACACAGGAACACACATGCAGGCACATCGTGGATAAATAATCTACTTTCTGATCACTCTTTCTCAAGAGTGACAGAATAAAGTCAGGACAAAAGCTATAGAAGCCAATCAGCCTAATCGAAGGAAGAGTTTTATATAGAGAGATACTAGAATTCATGGATTGCCTGTTGCCTTTGGGTTATGTGGGAAAAAAACCCTGAGAAACTATTAGAGTCATGTGGAAAAATTTGTAATAGGTACATCAGAAATTAACCAAATGGATGGGAATTGCAACAATTAACTACTCAGAAAAATGTTCTATAAGAAAAGAAACACAATCATATTGTCAAATAGAATTATCATTAGTCAACGTTTGTATAGTTGGGATAATTTTAACACCAGATATTTAATGGAAAAATGTGGTTTCACTATACTGGGAGGAAAGGCAGAGAGAGGAAGCTTTGCTGAACCCAAAGAATTTCTCATTATGTTAGCTGAATATCTACTTAGTATCTTACACAATAAGAAATAAAAGAAAACTTTAAAGTGTATAAAATAGAAAATAGCAGCATAAATATAATAATTATGAACATACAGACCATTTCAAAAGAAATGTCTGGACATATTGGCATTGTTGTCTTTGGGGAGTGATTCTAGGTGTAAGAGGGAGACTTCTGCTTTTAGTTCTATGCATCTTAGTTTTGATTTATTTAGTTATGGATATGTTACTTTGACAAAAATAAATTAAAAAGAGTTAAGCATTGCTAGAATTTGGGGCACAATAAATTTTAATTTTCTGTTTGGTGTTTTTTGGCATAGCTATAAGAAACATAATTGTTTACTCTTTATGGCTGTGTTTTAAAATTTGTACTCACTGGGAAAATTTTACTACAAAATTTTGTAGGAAGTCTGGGGATAACAAGGTAGGATCAGAATATGGGTATTTAATAGACCATGACTTGTTTCTATGACTCCTGCTTCTCAAATGGGTTACCCTTCAGTGTGAGGACCAGTGAGTTTTCCCCTTCTATGTGAGATTAAAGACCTATAGTCAATGAGGAAAAGATCATGGAGTTCAATCTTGTGTAATGAAGGAAATAAAAATGTAATAGTTGATTTGAAAGTTGCAAGAATTCCAAAAGTTAAGAAAAGACTCAGGAGTTTCAGCTATATAGAAAAACCAATCCACTTTACAAGTGAGTATTCCAATTCTTTCTTAGAAAATAGGTATAACATAAAAGAATAGTTTGTACTTAAAATCAAGAAGGTCCAAATATGAACCTTGGTTCTACTTCTTATGGTTTATGACTTTGGTGGAGATACTTAGCTTTTCTCAATATAAGTTATTTTATCTGTAAAATGGAAATAAAAAATATTCTAAGTTTGTATTGACAGGATCATATAAATGTAAGGAGCTATTATTAAAATAAATCAAATTTTATTTTTTTAGTACCAATTGCCTGCTATAGAAAGAACAATTTTCTGTGCTGGAGATAGCAAGTGGCCCAGATATTTGATAGCAAACGAAACCCTCAAATGAACTCCATGGGGTTAGAATAGGGAGAAAGAGTTTCTATTTTACCTATCAGCTGTGTCAATTAGGAAGCAAAACAGGGCAGAAAAGAGCAATAAAGAGCATTAACCGACGATGAACTTTCATTCACACAGTCAACTTACTACATTATTATATTAAATGAAGTCTGAAAAATTCAATTATGTAAAATGCAAAATTTTGCTAGTGGGATGTTAATTAAATGGGAACAGGGATGGGGAAAAGGCCGGGAACTGACTTTTCCTTTCAATTCCCATTATTTTCACTAAGCTAATCATCAATATTTGAATTGGGGTGGATTATTTCTCTCCCATTAATTCATATATATTGCCCCCAAATATATTAGCTTTGTGGAATGCTTACTACTATTTTTGGTAATTCAATAAATACTTTTCAAATGTGATATTTTTTATTATTATGCTCTGCTTTGTATAATGAACTAGTAACATATTCCCTGGTCACCTGGAATTAGCTTCATCCCAGTTTGATGGAGTTTGTTTGTTTTTTCATCTCATGGGCTCCTGCTAGTCTACCTGAGTCCCATTTAGGGCCCCTATGTCTCTGAACCAATGGCCTCATAAACAAAATGACTGCAAAGTGAACTCAGTCTTCATGTAGCACATAAAATTATTATCAATTTGACTCTTTTTATTTTGTGCGAAATTTTTTATCATTTAAACTGCATGTGCTAAATCTCTCCAGCTCACAGCAGACAAATTAATGAGCTGCTCAAAACCTGGTTGGGTCAATAGAGTTCCTTGGAGGTATTGTGGTTTCATTTATTTATGGTATTTTCAGGTGGTGGTTGGGACTACAGCCTCTGAATAGAGTAAGGATTCTAAAATGTACTCAGAGGATGCACTGGCCATTATGCAGCAGTTTGGGGAAAATAGTGTGTGCTCTTTCAGACTGACCGAAAGCAGCCATATAACAGAGCTTTTTTCTCTCCATTTAAATAGATTGTTTGGAAAAATTGGAATTCACTAAAAGATAAATGCTGAACCTAAGAGATAATGGAATCTTTAAGAAAATATAATTGAAAAATGGCAGGCTGGCTCGCAAGATCAGCTTCCTCTATCATCATTCATTAGTATTTTAAATGGCAATGTTACATTGTGGGACTAAATGAATTTTTGATCAAAATAGCACATTCTTTGTATTGCTATTTGATTAAAGAAAGAAATTACTCCTGAAGCCTTTACTTTTCCCAGTGATACCGAGTGTGTAATTCTCAGGTAGCAGCCTTGAGAATGACTGGATAATAATAGTATATGCTGTTTTTTCAGTGCCACACCATGTTCTTACAAATATTGATTCATTTAATTCTCCTCCTTCACCAATAAGGTAGCCACAGAGAGATACATCACTTATTCAAAGTCACATGGTTACCGATCTGAGCCAGCTGATTTGAACACAAGCAATCTTGCCTCCATAGTTCTCTGTTACGCTGTCTGTTCACCTAGCTCTTCATTTTTGTTTTCTCTTGCTAACCTTTGTATTCCTGAATCACCATGGCAGACTCCTCTGGTGATGGATTCAGTGGGGAAGGTTCTATGGATGGACACACACACAGGTGGATTTACCTAGAAACATTCTGTTTGGGTAGGGAATCATTTTCTTTCTACGTATATTTATGATTAGCAAACTTTGGTGTTTCTATAGGAAACATTAATTTTTGCAGATAGCTACTAACTTATAGTAAGTGGATTTTGGGTAATGGATTTGCATTGATTACTGATTTTATTTTATGTCTTATGGAGAATATTTGTCTAACAGTTGCAGGCTGTTTTCGCTGTTTTCACTGATCAAATCTGAAAGACTCATAGGGAGATTGAAATCATTGTCATTCTCTTAGGATAAATTATCTGTGACACTAGTGACCCCAAGCACTTTGCACACTATCGGGAATACTTTAAGAATCAATGCATGTCCTTTGAACATGGAGGAATGTACCTGGTGTGAAACTGCAGACACTCTACTAATGTTCTGTTTTGCTTAGATGAATAATGTGACAATGGACTATTGTCTTGACATCATAAAGAAGTTTGAAGTTTCAGAAGAAAATAAGGAGAAAAATGTTCTTGGCATAGAAGGTAAAACAATCTATGTTCTTAATTTCCTGTTTCTTGATTCTGTCTGTTAGGTTATTCCAACAAAATTTTTAGGAAAAGGAATCAAGAGATATCCAGAGAATTACAGATAATTCAAATGAAACCCATAACATGTTTTCCTGCAAAGCAAAGGCCATGATGTTGCTATTTCTCTTATTTATTTTTGGAGTGCTCTTGAGCATTTTTCACATTAAGCAAATCTACTTGATACCACTTTGTATAATGCAAAGAAATCTTTGGACTTTTCTCAAATGGCTAATGTTTGGAAATAGCCTCATCCTGATAATTGCATGTAGGAAACTTTGCTCCTAAAATAATTGTATAACTAGTAGCATAAATATAGCTACATGTATGTATGTGTACTTAAAATATGTAGGGAAATAAATTGTTGGCTGCCACCCAGAGGATAGGCTCTCCTCTCCCTTAAGAACAGAGGGTTTTGTTTTTTGTTTTGTTTTGAGATAGAGCCTCACTCTGTGGCTCTGAGTACAGGGCTGTGGCGTCATCATAGCTGGTGACAACCTCAAACTTTTGGACTTTGGTGATCTTCCTGTCTCAGCCTCTCCTGAGCAGCTGGGAATATAGGCATCCGCCATGATGCCCAACTAGTTTTTCTATTTTTGGTAGACATGGGTCTTGCTCTTGCTCAGGCTGGTTTCGAACTCCTGAGCTCAAGCAATCCAACCCCCTCAGCCTCTCAGAGTGCTAGGATTACAGGCATGAGCCACAGCAGCTGGCCCCAGAACAGAGGTTCTTAATGAAGAACTAGTGGGGAACCCAGCTGCCCCCCATAGCATCCAAAGCCATGGTTTATCCAACCATTTTTGGTGGTCTCCCATTTCCCCCTACTCCCAGGATCAAGAAAAGGGATTTTAATACTATGTGTTTATTAACAGTTCTTGGGATGGAGTGTAATTAAAATGAAGAGGAATCATTTAAAATCTTATATTATTAAATAGCTAGAGATGATAAAGTAACTTGGGCCTTATCTGTACTAAGAAATGAATCTTTTCCTTATTAGAGCCTCAAAAGATGGAACTTAACATAATTTCCAAGTTATGGACTTAAGGGTTAGCAGGGGGAAATTCTTAAGCCTCAGAGGATATTTACAGATATAATTTTACCAAGTGACTTTCAAACACTTGGAACAATTTACCTTAATAATTATTCTCCTTAGGTACTTGTGAGTCATTTATGTATTTATTCATATATTAATGAGGGCCTCTTTGACCCAGGAATTATGTTTTGGAAGATCGTAGAAAAACTGATAAGATTTTCTGCAACATCTTTAAGCGCTATTTCAAAGTAATAAAATGTGCCAGCCTGAGCAGCATTTTCCGAACCAATTTTGTTGTCAAATGATCACACTTTGAATTTAGGCAGTGGTTAACTTTTAATGTGCTACCTTAACTGTGGCATTGACTATACTGTTTTCAGGTTAACTTAATAACCTGTCCATTCTTGGTTTGATCAGAGCACCTGTTGGTATAAATACAATTTAACACAGCACTGGTCACCCATCAGGTCAGACTAGAGAAACACAGCTTGAGTTCAGTAATTACTACGTGGGACCCCCCTTTCCCCCACCCAATCAAAATTCTTAAAAAGTCAATTTATTTTTCTCTAGGTTATGTTTCAAAGGCCGTTCACCAAAGTTATATTTCAACTTTTTGACACTTGTCTATTTGACCTCATGCAAATCTGTCCTTGCCCCAGCGTTCCCACAAAGGCTGTGCTGAGGGTAAACAAGATAATCACTACGAACACTCTTTGACCTCTTTTTGTCCTCGTTAGAGTCATTCGGTTCTTATGCTTTCAAAGCTCTAGTAGGTCACTCTCTCTTTTTTCCAAAGGCTTCACAAACTTCATGCGCAGTCCTGCTTGTGACGTGTTTAACCCGCTGCACCATGAAGTGTATCAAGACATGGACCAGCCCCTCTGCAATTACTACATTGCTTCCTCCCACAACACTTACCTGACCGGGGACCAGCTCCTTTCTCAGTCCAAAGTGGACATGTACGCACGGGTGCTGCAAGAGGGCTGTCGCTGCGTGGAAGGTATATGCACTTTGTCTGAGCTCTGGTGTGTATTGGGGAACATGCCCTCTAATCCATCAGTCTAGGATCCATAATAGAGCCCGAAAACATGCTCTCACACTCATGACAGAACTATTTTCCCACTCGTTATAAAGTCATTCTTAACTCACAATCCTCTCTGGCTCCTTATTGTTGTAATTGGGCAAGTGGGAGGGAGAGAGATGTGTACTAGCACTTGGGAAGCATAACTTTAGCTGCTGAAAAATTAAAAGTCTTCCTAGAAAAATATTTTTAATTGAGCAGTGCAAAAATATGTTAGGAGAGCTATTTGTTTTCAAGATTCTTTATGGTCCACCAATCAGTCAACATTTATTAAATTTCTAGTGGGTTCCAGATGGTAAAGACACAGATGTCAGTAAGACATGGTTTCTGCGTTCAAGGAACTCATAGTCCGGTAGGAGGTAGGGACATTAAAAAAAAAAAAAAATTGCACAAGCTGGGCACGGTGGTACATGCTTATAGTCCCAGCTACTCAGGAGGCTGAGGTGGGAGGATCACTAGAAGCCAGGGGTTTGAGATTGCACTGAGCTATGATTATGCCTGTGAATAGCTGTTGTACTCCAACCTGGGCAACATGGGAAGACCCCATCTGTAAAATAAA
>CAUYRH010123752.1:0-20255 GCA_963574655.1 Perodicticus potto
CGTTGTGGCAGGTGCCTGTAATCCCAGCTACTTGGGAGGCAGAGGCAGGAGACTCGCTTGAGCCCAGGAGTTGGAGGTTGCTGTGAGCTGTGATGCCACGGCACTCTACCCAGGGTGACAGCTTGAGGCTCTGTCTCAAAAAAACAAAAAACAAAAAAACAAAACTGACTTGTGGTTAGAAAAGCCAGAATAGAGGCTTTTGGGAAGTGTCGGCTTTGGGGGCCACAAGGGAGCCTTTTAGGGTACTGGGCATGTTCTGATTCTTGAGCTGGGTGGTGCTTTCATAGATGTATCCATATATAAATTTGCACTGAGCTGGGCACTTAAGATTTGTGCCCTTATAAGTTAGATATGTGAGCTCTTACATATCTTGAATGTAAGATATACCTAAAAAGAAAGTACCACTGGCAAAGCCCTGCCCTCTGCCTTGGCAGCTCCTGCCAAGCCTGCAACAACAAGGGGCACTGTCAGGGATGGTTTCAAGGGCTCGAGGTGACAGAGCAAGAGGGGTCTTTTGGGACCTCCTGCCCACCTCTCTCATTTGACAGATGGGGAAACTGAGGGTTAGAGAGGAAAAGGGATTGTCTGAGGTCACAGCAAGCAAGTGGCAGAGGTGGGGTTTAAAAGTCCATGTTTCTTCCTGGAATGATGGTCCCACTACTGGCAGGAGTAGGAGGTTTAGTGTAGGGGTCCCATTTGGAGATGGGGGGAGGCTGGTCCCAGGGGGGAAAGGCTGGTGGAGTCTGCAGATGGCTAGAGTCCAGCTCCCACCCCCTCTTCCCAGCAATCATTCACCAAGCACTTATTCCATACCAGGCCCTGTGCCAGAGGCTCTACTATGATCTCATTTAATCACACACGAAGGGGCTGCTGTTTAATTTGCGCTTCACAGACAAGAAACCGAGGTTGAGAAAGTCAAACGCCTCACCTCAAATGATAGAGTTGGAACATGAACCTGAATAATCTGCTGGGTTCTGTGTCCCTCAGACTCTCTGAGCCTCCATTTCCTCATCTGTAAAATGGGAAAGTGTCGGACCTACTTCACAGGGCCAAAGACTGCCTTGGCTAATCCGTACACAGCAAGTGCATACTAAGTGTTGGTTGTTATTAGTAGTGGCAGCAGAAGAGGTCCCACAGGAAGTCTCCTGATTATCCTGCCAGCAGCAGGACATACCTTTGAGGGCTGGCCCTCGTCCCTCTCATGTCAGGTGCTCTGAGACAGAAGTGGGTCTAGGGCAGTGTCCAGCACCAGGCACTGTCCTCACCTGTCCTGGTCACTCTCCTGAAGGTGGGTGATGCCCAACCCCTCCAGGTGAATCTAGAGTTAACAATGAAGAAGGAGGGCT
This sequence comes from Perodicticus potto, assembly GCA_963574655.1. Classification (NCBI taxonomy): domain Eukaryota; kingdom Metazoa; phylum Chordata; class Mammalia; order Primates; family Lorisidae; genus Perodicticus; species Perodicticus potto. Next base: position 1,347 of record CAUYRH010123752.1, read on the forward strand.
TTGGAGCCAGACACTGAGCTCCACTGCTGTGTGACTTGGGGCCAGTTTCTTAACCTCTCTGAACCTTGGTAAAAGGGAGGTAGAAAAGCACCTCCCTCAAAGAGATTTCACGAGGATTAAGTGAGATAAGCACAGTGCATGACACACGACAAGTGCACAGTAAGTGTGTGCTCTGGTGGTTCCTCGGCTTCCACTCTAGGATGAGGGGAGGTGACCAGCTTGCCAGGCTGGACTCAGGATATGGTTTATGTCAAAGAAATGTATTTAAATCAATCTTGAAGTTCCTCTGTATACGTATATACAAACGTAACACTGGAACGTGCATACGTAGTCCGTTGGCCACATGAATGGGCCAACTCTCTTGGAAAGTGGTTCTTGGCCACAGCCATAAAAAGTCAATATCCTCTGACCCAGTAATACCACTCCTGGGAATTTAGCCTAAAGAAATAATTCAACAGACTTACAAAGAAAACAAACAAATGACTCTCTGCATGAAATTGATCCTGCAATGAGCATCCAGAAGAAAAAATAATTAGAAACAACCTATATCTCCTGCATCAGGAGCCGGTCAAGTGCACTGATGGATGGCAGACCTGCAGATGAATCCCAGGATTATTATGAAATTCATTAAAATGGTAATTACACGGCAGCTCTGTAACAACGGCTGCATGTGAAAAGGACCAAAAGGGGGCTGCAAAAGGGAGAAAACTGTGCAATTAAATGCCATTTCCCACCCCCCAAAAAAACCTTTTGACTTTTTCCAATAAACAACAAAAATAAAAACAGAAGAGGACAAACCAATCTTCTGTCTCTTTTAGTAGTCCCCCCCACCGTGGTGGGGGGAGGGGCTGATGCAGGGATGTGCTGAGTGAAGATGGGCAGGGAAGTGTGAGGATTAAGGGAGCTTGGGTGGGATAAGAAGGGGACAGAGTGTGATCAGGAAAGGCCTCAGGGAAGAAGTGTGCTCAGAGAGAATCTTTGACGAGGATCAGGGTTGTGCTGGGGTGATCCATGCAGAAATAACTGAAGGAGGGGTCAGGAGAGAAGGGCTAGATCTGAAGTGGCAGCTTGGGAGTGGGCTGAGGTGCTTATACCACAGGGATGCCCACAGTAGGAAAGGAAGACTGGGGCTGCCTGGAGGAGGAGGGAGGGAGGGTTGTGCCTGCAGGTGGGAGACCAGCAAAGAGGTGACAAGGCCACTGCAAGATGGGTAGAGAGCGGGCAGGGGGCCAGCGAGAAACAAGAGGTAAGAGATGAGCCAAGGGTATCTCTGAAGACCACACCCAAGCAGCAGGTGGAAAACAGAGAGGTGGGGGCTGGTGGGACATCCAGAGGGAGATGCCAGGAAGCAGGTGGATCTAAGGGTCTGGAGCTTGGGAATGGACCCTAGGCTGGAGACTGAGCTTTGGCTTGGGGTCCCACCTTGGAATGGGTGTGGCTGAGTGCACCCAGGGAAAGTGAGAGCCAAGAGGGATACAAACCTTAATGGAGAAGGACCCTGAAAGGAGACAGAGAAGCAGCAGTCAGAGGAGGGACAGTGAAGGAGGCATCTAGAAGCCCGGGCCACTGTAGGATGGAATGATCAGTAGGGTCAGATGTGACTGAGGGGTCCACTAAGGTAAGGACAGAAAAGTCCCCACTCAGTTTATTAACTTTGGGGATGTCAGCAATAGCACTGGTGGGAGAGAAAGGAGACCCCCCCACCAAACCTGGGGGCTTTAGAGAATACTGAATGAGAAGAGAGGGGAGAAATGAGACAGTGACTGATGAGTGCATGGGGCCCAGCAAAGGCCAGTAGTCTGACCCTTGGCTTCAGACCCCAGCCCCTGCTAAAGGTCCCAGAGAGACTGGCTGTGGCTGCTGCCAGGCTCAGAAGGCAGACCTGGTGGCCAAAGAGCCCCCACCTTTCTCTGTCCATGGCTGTTGCACTCAGAAAAGCAGAGAAGGTGTACACGGGGAACCCAGGGCTCCCCTAGACTGAACGCTTGACCTGTTGCCAAATCTCAGCCATCAGGATCCCCCCCAACCACAGCCAGCTGACTGGAAGGGAGGCCACCCTGCCAAGTGCTGCAGGTGCTGGGGGAACAGGTCCAGGGCAAGTCCAGCCCTGCCAGCCCCAGACGTGGGAGGAGCCACCTGTGCCATCTGGACATGGGGGCAAGGACTATTGCAGGCAAGAGGAAGTTTATTAAAAGTCAAATCTTTTTTTCAGCATTAATAAAGCTTGTTTCCTTAAAGGTAGGTTTGTTTGCATTTTTATTTTTGGCTGTATTTTAAAGATTATAATATTATAGGTTAATGATAAAAATAGCAATCACTTAGATTGAGCATAACCATGTGCTAGGCGCTATTCTGGGCCCTTGATATAAATTTACTTAACCCTCCTAACATCCCAATAAGTTAGGTGCTATTATTATTCCCATTTTACAGGTGAGGAAACTAAGACTCCCCTTCATTGTGGACTTTGAGTTTTTCCTTGACTATTATCCTGCTCTTGGTTCTCTCGTCCTAGAAACCCCTCAATGCTGGCAGTGGCACAGAGCGGGTGCAGGCCTGGCCTTCCTCCTGCCTCTGCCACTGCCCATCAGAGGCTCCAGAGCTGGATTTTCTCATCTGTAAGGCTAGGGGCTGGCTGCACAGGCTGCCTGGCTGTGCTCTCCCACCCTGTGGGGTGACATCCTGGAAGGCTACAGGACCACAGCATCTTTAGTCAACCTTCCACATCCCGTGGGCATAGCCTGTACCGCTCACCCAGGATTCAACATAAGGAGCCATGGGGGTTGAGGAGGCTGCATTTACTTCCGACCGCACTCCTTCCTCAACTTGCCTGCTGCACTCCATCTGGCAGAGGTAAGAAGCCACCGGTGCTTTGGCCTCTTTGTCCCTCCTTCCACAAAGCAAATTTTGTTGCTAACTACCTACCTTGTGATCTGGAAGTTGGTCCATAGCTGGGGGTGGTCAGTGGGTCCCGGATGTTCACCCTGCCTAGTCTGACTCACACTTCTAGGGACCCCACATTTGTTCTCATGGGAAAGAAGGTGGCCATGGGATTCTAAAGAGGAAATGACTGACTCAGGGTCACATGACAGCCAAGAGCAGTGTCCCTCATGCAGGACCCCTGGTGTCTCACCCCAAGCCTGTTCCAGGAAAGCCTGGAAAAGGTGAGAGGAGGAGGAGGAGCAGGGGTGGGGGCTGGAGGCCCTATTCTGCACCCAGCTCCCACCCCAGAGTTGTGGGCTCCAGGTCTGAGCTCCTGCCCTTCTCCCGTCAGCAGTCAGAGCCAGGATAAGGGTTTCAGGGGTGGGAGATGGTGGGGGCACCCAGATCTGTCTTATTGGACACTCTGTTCCCCACCCCAGTCCCTCAGACACTGCATCCTACCTCCTGACTATAGAGAATGAGTGTGGGGCTGGTGATGATTCGGAGGTGTGTGGAAGAAGGAAAAGAAATGGACATTGAGTGAGAGCCTATTACATGCCCAGCACTTCACACACCCACATTTTACCCAATTTTTACTACCAGTGGACACTGTTGTACCCATATTACAGACGCAGAAACTGAGGCTCAAAGAGGTGTCTAGATAGGGGGAAATATCCTAAATGAGCCTTTCGGGCGCACCCCTGTGTCTCAGCCCTGGTGCCAGACTCCCATCCCTGTTCCGTGCCAAAATCCTCGTGCCTCGCTAGCGAAGGAGCGACCGTCCTCATTACACATACGGGAGACCCAAGACTCAGAGACCCCAGAACCGGGGCGGCCCCTCCCACACAAGCGGCTCCCCCGACGGCGCGCGGCGCTCACCTCCAAGCGGTCGATACGATCCCGGAGGGCGCGCACAGCGTCCTCCAGCTCGAGGATGACCGCGGGCGAGTCCCACGGCCCGTCGGCCATGGTGTCGCGGCGCGGCCCGGCGTCCTGGAGGCCGCGCGGCAGGCCGCTCTCGCAGCGGCCCAGCTTGCCGGTGAGCTCGCGGATGGTGTCCTGGTCCGCGCGGATGCGCGCCTCCTGCTGCAGCGCCGTCTGGCGCAGCTGCTCGGCGGTACTCTGCAGCAGCAGCAGCTCCTCGCGCTCCCCGGGCGCCGCGCCCGCCGCGTCCCCCTGCTCGGCCCCCGACGGGCAGGCGGCCGCCAGCGGCGTGCACAGGAAGCGGCTGAAGAGGAGCCCGGGCGGCAGCGGGTGCGCACTGGCCGCCGGCGCCCCGGGCAGCGCGGGGGGCCCGGCCGAGCCGCCCGCGCCGTGCAGCGCGCTCAGGCTGCGCTGCGGACCCGGGGACGCGGCGGCCCCCGAGGCGGCCGAGGCGTTGTCGGCGCCGCCGGGCAGCGCCCGCGCCGGGCTGGCCGCCAGGGGCACGCTGGCGATGATGCAGATGACGGCACCGAGGAACGCCAGCATGCCCGCGGCCAGCAGCACGGCCAGGAACTTCAGCGTGAGGCGGGCGGCGGGGGCGCCCGAGGCCCCCGGCAGGCGCGGCGGCGGGGTCGGGGCGCGGGGCCCGGGCGCACGGGGCCGAGCGGGACCGGCGCGGGAGCCGCAGCCGGAACCGGAGCCGGAGCTGGAGCAGTCGCCGCGGCCGCTGCTGCCGCCGCTCTGAGCCCGGGCGGCGGGGAGGGGGAGCGGGCGCGGCGGCCCCGCCCCACTCGCTCCCCCGGGCCGGCCCTGGCCCAGCCCCGCACCCGTTCCGCGCCGGGCGCAGAAGTGGGGGCTCCACCGGCCACGCGGCGAGGAGCGGGGGCAGCACCTAGGAGTTTGTCTTGCTGCCGTCACAGCGCAGAGGGTGGCGACCCGATGGCCGCGCAGCGGGGCCCCTGGGCAACCCCCACCTTTCTCTGGCCCGCTCCTCATGACCGCAATGCTGACAGCTACTTGGGAAGGGGTGGGCTCTGTGCGAGCGTGCTAAGAGCTCGGTCGTAATTAAGCCTCAAGGTGGACATACTCACAACACAAATGGGGAAACTAAGGCCCAACCAGGTCATGTCGCTGTCATGGTCGCACAGGTAGATAGATGCCTTAAAGCAGCGTTTGAGCTCTGGCACGTCTGACCGTACCCAGACTACAGGATGGAGCTGGGGTGAGAGCAGTTTAAAAAGGCCGGGGTAAAGTGAGACTCTGTCTCTTAAAAAAAAGGCCGGGGTGGAGGGGAAGGGTTCTACCTATCCGCTGGAAATGGCCACCTGCCTGTCACTCCCCTCCTCCAACCTCCTAAAGGAGCAAAGTTCACTCCCCTCCACCCCCACCAGAAAAATCTTCCTGTAATCTCAGAGGATGACCGAAATTCCTTCCTCTGCATTCTTGGGGTGGGGGGGGCGCTGAGCATCAAAGTTCCCAGGGGAGAAGCCCCTCCTCCCCTTGCAGTCTGTGACAGGTGGGCTAGTGTGGCATGCCTGGTGGGCATGCGGACTAGTGCCAAGGAACAGCAGGAATGGGAGTGGGCTGTGGTGTGGGGGTGGAGGGGGAGCATTGTACTGTCTCCTGTCAAAAAACCTCTATATATATTTTGTTGAAAATTAACTTTGCAATTAAAAACTTTAAAAAAGAATCCTACTATCCTTCACAATCCAGCTCTAGCACCAATTTTCTGTGAGGCCTTTCCTGACCAATATGGATTCCCAGGGCTGGAAGGGTTTAGGAAGGCTGTGGGTGTTTCCACATTGTCTACTTCCCAAGCCTGTACCCTTGATGTCAGGAAGCCCCAAACCCTGCTCTCTGGACCACGAGGGTGACTGCTGTGGTCTCCAGTGGTCACACAGTGTTGCTGAGGAGAGGCCAGAACATTTCTGAGGAGGCAACAGCCCTGGGGGACCCTGCCTGGCCACTGGGATTTTGTTGAGGGGTCCTGGGCATGTATTCTACCCGCTCCCTCCAACACCCATCAGAATGATATCCGCACTGTTCACCCCAATTCTGGGAGTCAGGGATTTTTGCTCAGACCTGAGTTGTAAAACAGGAGCGAAGCAAATGCAAGCTCTGTATACAGCGAACCCTCAGAGCTGTGTGTGCGTTGATGTGCATTAGTACTCACTGAAACAGTGACCTGAAAACCCAGCCCAGGCAGCACGGCTTGGAAGAAGTGTCCGGAAAGTGAAGAGATAGATGGGCCAAGCTCTCTGTAGGCAAAGGCGGGTGCACCTGGGGGTGCACAAGGCATTGGGTGTCCTGGTGTTACTACACATGTTCTATAAAGACAGAGCCACACAGATAACATCCCCAGGAGATGCTGTCATCAGACCTCCAGGGAAGGAAAGAGGACGCCAAGAGAGGGAGTTGCTATCAAGAGCAGCAGAGCCACTATGACATGAGCACCAAATGGGCCACCTTTACCTGAACTACCTCATGAGAATTTGGGGGCAGTTGGATACATAGGTCCAAAGGTGGGAGTTGAATCTTGTTTAAATTTGTCTGTTTATCCCCTAGAATCACTTTTAAACCTGTGATACGAGCACGTCATTCCTCTGCTTATGAACATCTTGGCGGCTCTCCATCTTTTATGGAATAAAGTCCAAACTCCTTAAGAGGCAGTATTTCCTCAGGGTCAGGGGCAGGGGTGCTAGAGCCAGAAAGTCTAGTTCAGATCCTGTCTCTCTGCTATTACCAGTTGCATGACCCTGGGCAAATTATTTAATATGGGAAGATAATAGGTCTTTTGTGTTTCTGTGTATCTTGTGCACTGAGGCAGTGACGACTTTAATTCCGGGCTATTTTTTCAAGGGTGTTCGTATGATGAACAGCCTTGATTGGAAAATAGAGCCAGGGCTCCCCTCTGGACCAGAGAGGGCAGGTTTGTTTGCTGACCAGGATTATAAAGTTGGTTTCTCTGGGGCAAAAGTTGGGCAGATTTGCTTGCAGCGCATCATAACAGATTGGAGTTTCCTAAATGCATGCATGGTTCCTTGGCTGTGATACAGACCTACTGTGCGTGCAAGATCCATCTTGGGTCCTCTGCACTTCCCTGGGGGGCGTGACACCCTCTCTGTGGCTCAGTTTTCTGCTCTGTAAAATGTAGAATAATAGTAGTATGTGGAAAGCCTTGATAAATGTTTGGTCTTGTTATGTCAACAGGCTATTGGTGACCCAAATATCTCTTACTCTTCCAGCCTTGGATTCATCCTAAGTCTCCACATGTACAAGGTGAAGCCAGTGGTGCCTACCTCATAGAATTGTCATGAGAATTAAAATAAGAGTAGATGAACCGGGCACAGTGGCTCATGCCTGTAATCCTAGCACTCTGAGAGGCCCAGGTGGGTGGATTACTTGAGCTAAGGAGTTTAAGACCAGCCTGAGCAACAGCAAGACCCCATCTCTACTAAAAATAGAAAAATTAGCCGGGTGTTGTGAGTGGCACCTATAGTCCCAGTTACTTGGGAGGCTGAGGCAAGGGGATTGCTTGATCCCAAGAGTTTGAGGTTGCTGTGAGCTATGATGATGCCATAACACTCTACCCACAGTGACAGAATGAGACTTGGTCTCAAAAAAATTATTATATATATATATATATATATATATAATAAGAATAGATGTCATGTGCAAAATCTCTCCCCAGGATTCTCATTGTGCTGCTTGGTATTCCTCGGGCCTGGCACAGAGCTGACACTCAGTAGGTGCTAAGGACACCCTGTACCCTTTCTCATTTAGTCCTAGCATATATTAGGTGCTCAATAAATATTAAATTCCTTTTTTACTCCTTTGCCTTTAGATCCCCAGGTACCTGCAGTGACTTCCTCCCAAGTTGCCCTGCCCTTTCTTTCAATCAACACATTCCTTGACCAGGAGTGGTGGCTCACGCCTATAATCCTAGCACTCTGGGAGCCCAAAGTGGGTGGGTAGCTTGAGCTCATGAGTTTGAGACCAGCCTGAGCAAAAACGAGACCCCTGTCTCTACTAAAAATAGAAAAACTGAGGCCTGAGCCCAAGAGTTGGAAGTTATCGTGAGCTATGACACCAGGGCACTCTACCTAGAGCAACAGCTTGAGATTCTGTCTCAAAAAAAAAAAAAAATCAACACACTCCAGGGGCCTAAAGTGGGGAGCAGGGCCCAGAAGTGTTGAATTAGTAGTGGATGCCAGGATTGGGCGCCCAGACCAGAAGGGTGTCTGGGAAGCCAGAGAAGGGAGCGCTTTCCTCTCTGGGGAAGCCCAGAGATTTCCATGTGGAGTTTCTGCCTCCCTGGAAGCGGCAAAAGGCGCCAACCCAGCTCGAAGATTTGGGCAGGAAGCAAGGACATCTGTTCCCGCAAGAGCTCAGGAGAGGCCGAGAACTGAGAAGGAAACGAGAAAGAAACGTGTGTCCTCCTTGTGGGGGGCCCTGAGAGTTGGCTGGAAGGTGTGCGCTTGAGTCCAAGCCTGGGAAGGAAAGACCAGAGGGAGTGGCCGGCTAATAAGGCTGCTGGGGTGGGGAGGGGTCACCCTCACTGTCTCAGGGGCATCCTACAGACCAGTTGCTGGTCTGTTCCTCCTCCCACTCTTACTGTACTGTGGCCACGCTCCAAGGTTGCCTCACCTGTGACGATTCTGGGCTCTATATTACAATATACTTCACAGATGAGAGCATTGTAGTTCAGTCATTTGTCCAGTCAATGGGGGTGCGGCTGATGTTTGAACCCAGAAGTTGTCAGATTCTGAAGCTCACATTCTCATTCTCTCTCCTTCAGGAGGTCCATCGCTCTGTCCCTTGCCCGATGAGGAGGCAGCCAAATGTGTCCTGGGAAGCTCTGCTCCTCTCTGTAGCCCCCACCCCAGGAGCCTGTCTAAACCTGTCAGCCACGCAGTCCGTGGCTAATCAGCAGTCCCAGGACCAGCTGATGTTGCATTTTCAGCCCTGCAACATCAGGGCCAAAAGCACCTTGTCTTCTTTGTGTGGGGTCACGGGTACCCAGTGCATGCCCAGGATGTATTTGCTTCCTGGGTCTAAGGGACCCGAAAGGCTGGTGGCGTCCCCTGCAGCCCCTTTAGAAAAGTCAGGTTCAGATGGCTCCAGGATTCTGCAGACCACTGCACTTAGAGGCAGGAAAGCTGAGTTCTAGGGCTCAAGGAAATTTCTTTCCTAGTCTGTAAAATAAGTATCACAGACCTGTCCTGCCTATGGCAGCAGGGGGGTGGGGAGGGACCTGGAACCTGGGTGGCCATTCATGTTGTGTCCAGCAAGGAACCAAGGGTGCCTGGCAGCGACTCCTCAAATACCATCTGCTTCCTGATCTGGCTCAGAGTACCCCAGGTGAGCCCTAGAAGTGGGGCAGGTTGGGAGCCTCAGGCCAGTAGAGGGAAGAACACATGAAGCCCGGGTGACGTGGGAAGCCCTGCTGGCTGGGCTCCTCTCTGCTCCTGACCCTGAAGTTGCCAGTCCTCAGGCTCACCTTTCAAGGAGGTCCAGGCCTCTCTGGATCTCTCTCGTCTCTGAAGTTTGCTGCCACCCGCATTAGCCACAACTACTAGCAAATTGCATCTACTTACAATTTAGTTTTCAGATACAGAAACTGAGAATTGGTGAGGGGAAGGGACTGTCCTAAGATTCCACAGCAAGGAGAAAGCATGGGACAATGGTAAGTGCTAGTGCTGAAATTGCTCTTACTGTGCCACAGGCACTGTTCCTCGGAGTGTACCATGTGACAATTCACTTAAGCCTCACGGAACCCCAGTGGAGTAAGAGTGCCATTACCACCCCACTTTTACAGATAGTGATGCTAGAGCACAGAGAGGTCAAGCAACTTGGTTCAGGTCCCTCAGTGCCTAAGCTGAGGAGCTAAGATACAAAGCCAGACATTCAAGCTCACGACCAGTAGGATTTACTGTCTCTGTACATGGAGGCCACGGCAGGGAAGGCTTACCTGGCAGACCTGAGCAGGGCAGGGCAGGAACGTCCCTAGGGAGTTACGAGGACCCATTAGGAGGAGAAGCAGCCAATAGACACACACCATGAGTTGTGCTCGGCCGGCTGCAGGCGAAAATGACTTTATTTTTTCCCAGTGGCTGCCTCTTAACCCTGTTCTGATACAGCCTTCCCACCTCTCGAGGAAATCTCATAGTTTTTTTAGTCACTCTTGGGGTTTTACCTGATTTAAAAATATATTAAAATAGTCTAGTTTAATAGCAAAACTTTAAGCTGTATTCAAAGCTCCTCCCTGCAGCTCAAAGACAGGGAAGAAGACATGGTGGGCTTCTCCTCTAGGACCCCGGCTTGATCTGCGGTCCTCATCCCAGTGTGTGCCTCTGGAGTCTCCAGGGTTGGAGTTTGGGGCAGAGAGGAGAGGTGGGTGGCAGGGCAGGTCTGACCTGGCTGGTTCAGGTGCGCTCTGGTGGCGCAGGTGCCTGGAAGCTGGCTCTTTCTCACTAGGGGCACTTCTGTCAGTTCCTCGGAGACTCCATGGCTAGGTTTCTCCCTGGGCAAAGCCTCCCTGGCCGCTGGCTTACAGCCCCTCTCAGCACCAGGCTTCTGGGGAGGGTCATGGCTTTCCCTGCCTCACCCCCCTCCCCTGCCTCAGGATCCTTTTGAGGCAGGATCCTATTTCAAACCAACCCTCAAACCAGCCCCATTCTTCAAGGCTCACATTTGCATCCTGCCTCCCAAAGTGTTGTTCCCAAGCAGCCTCCTGGGAAAAGGGAATCTCTCAGCTTTGTCCCTAGTCACTTCATCTCCCAAATTCCTGTGGACATATGCCATGCTTTCTGCTTCTCTGATGCTCCCTCACTTGGCTTGAGGTGGGGAAAGTGATGCCACCACCTGTCCCTAAAGAGACCTCTGTCCTCAGTCTCCTACCATGTCGTGCATGGCTTCCGAGCCCCTTGGCCATGGGGGATGGGGGCCAGGAGCATTTTTTGTTCAGCTCTTCTGCAAGTCTACATTTCACAAAGGGACTTGGTCTTCACTGTCCTCAGCTTTTGGAGTCTGGGCCGGAGGGGACAACAGGGTTGGCAAGGAAGGATGAATTGGCTCAGTGCCTATAGCTCAGCGGCTAGGGCGCCAGCCACATACACCAGAGTTGGCGGGTTCGAACCCAGCCCAGGCCTGCCAAACAATGACAATAACAACCAAAAAATAGCTAAGTGTTGTGACAGGCACCTGTAGTCCCAGCTACTTGGGAGGCTGAGGTGAGAGAATCACTTAAGCCCAAGAGTTTGAGGTTGCTGTGAGCTGTGATGCCACAGCACTCTACTGAGGGCAACATAATAACACACTGTAACAAAAAAAAAAAAAAAAAAAAAAAGGGAAGGATGGATTGAAGTGACATTTCCATTCAGGGCTTAGTCAGTCAGGACCACTCATGGAGGGCCACAAAGGACTGAGTCAAAGACAAGGCACAGGGCTCAGGCCCCCACTGGGGCAAGGAGACGAGTCAGGCAGCCTGTGGGGGGCAATCTGCAGCTGGGCATTGGTGTCGAACATGGAGTTTGGGGCATCACATCAAGGAGGAGAAGAAAGGCTGCAAACATAGACTTTGAAGTCGGCCATTTAGCTTTCAGTCCCAGCAGCACCACTTAACTAATGGAGTCACCCGCAACAAGTGACTCAGCCTCCCTCTCCAGTGTCCTTGTGCAAGAGTGAGACTCGAATGTGCAGCTCACAGCTGGGCTCATGGAGCCCTCAGCAGAGCTTCCTGCAAACCTCATTTTATAGACAAGGAAACTAAGGCACAGAACAGGAAAACAATATGCCTGGGACCTGCACGGCCAGGCGGCCCAGCTTCGATGACTGCGCCCTTAACCACTGTGCCATGCACTGGCTATGTGGGCTGCGTGGTTAAGTGTGACTGCACAGGGTCAAATCCTGGCCCTGGCACTTAGCAGTTTTATGAGTGAGTCACTTCACCTTTCTGAGCCTCAGTTCCCTTGTCCATATTCTCTGATGCCGTGGTTTGAATATTTGTCCCCTCTAAAACTTAGGTTGTAATTTCATCTCCAATGTGGCAATATTGAGAGGTTGGCAATATTTAGGAGTTGATTGGGTCATGAGGACTCTCCACTCAAGGCAATGAGGTGAGCCTGGTGGCTTTGTAAGAAGAGAAAGACTTGAGCTAGCACCCAGCCAGGTGATGCCCTGCACTGCCTTGGACTCTGCAGAAAGGCCCCACCAGCATGAAGGCCTTCACCACACGCAGGCCCCTTGACTTTGCACTTCTTGGCCTCCATAACTATAAGAAGTTATTCCCTTTCTTTAGTAAAGGGAATTTACATGTAAATTACCCAGTTTCAGGTATTCCATTCTAAGCAACAGAAAACAAAGACGTCCGGGTTTGGGGGATTTAATGAGTCAATTCTGTAAAGTCCACTCTGTACATACTAGCTTTCCTTATGGTAATTCTGAGTTGGAAAGATAATTAGAGGAAGCTTCCTCCCCCATTTAATGGAAGATGATATAGAGACTCAGAGAAGGTGACTGATCAGCCTGAGATCACACAGCTGGCAGAACTGGGACTTGAGCCACTGTTTTTCTACTAGCTTTAAGCTATTCCATGTGTGTGTGGTGGGGGGGGTGTTGGGGCAGCGAGGGGAACATCAAGAATGGGTGCGTAGACAGCTGGAACACTTTTGGAAGTCAGGGTTGTGGTCATGTCTGGGCACATGGATCATGAAGGTGTCTTTTACCTATCACCTCCTTCAATCCTCCCAGATAACCCTGCCAAGAAGGGGGTCCTGGTCTCCATTACAGCTAGGTGCACCAAGGCCTGGAGAGAAGTGACTGAGTGCCCTCAAACCAGGCCACCTGACTCCTGGACCAGGGTCTTTTGATGGTGCCTGAGTTTGAAAGGCAGGCAAGTGGATGAGCTCCCACAGGGAGCTAGAGATGACAGGAGTGGCACCTGTTTCGTTGGGATGCACAGAAACCATGCCATGTGTGCGGGCAGGGATCATCAAGGGAGCCTGTGAGGTGATCATCATTTTAATGAGCCCCTTTGGGGCATGGAGTCCACGTTTGCCTTTTCCAAATGGTGTCTGATTTCTTTGTTCACAGCTGGGGGTAGCTGAGACAACCAAAAATCCCTAGGGACCTCTAAATCCACCCTGAAAGAGCCTGTTGCGTTTGCTGGGATTTTACACCCTGAGGCTGGATGGGCAGGAGAAGTTGGCAGGGGGCTTGTCTTTATGTCACAGGAACAAGGATCCCTGGCACCTGGCTTTGTTCCATTTCCATCATCCCACCCATGCTGATGTTTCCAAAGCCCACTTGCTCATAAAGGCTACTTGTTGGAGGCCATCGTTTAAATGCAGGCTCCTGTCTTTGTCATGCTCTGAGCTCACTCATCCTTTGGAAAAGACAGAAAAGACTTTGGTATCAATTTGCTCTAATGAAGGCCTATTCTGACTGGTGGGATCAGAGGGGGACCTGTTCCTATCCAGCCACAGCTCGGATTGGCTGTGCACCCCTGTGAGTCTGTGGCCATTAGGCACCTACATCTGCTCTCAAATCCCATTGTCCTCAAGATTTCAGAGGGTTGAGGAGAGGAATGAGAGAGCTGGATAGCTGTCCAAATGAATAGTTTTGGCTTTTCGTTAGCTTTTTGCTATTGATTTGTTTTTTTTCAAGTTTTCAATTTTTAAAAAATCGTAGTAAAATATACTGTACATAACATAAAATCATCTTAAGAATTTTAAGTGTGCGGTGGAGTGCCCCTGGGTATGTCCACATCGTTGTGGAGCCATCGCCACCAACCATCTCCAGAACTCTTTTCATCTTGTAAAACTGAAACTCTCTGTCCCCAGAAACTAGAGTTTTTCAACCTTTTTTCATCTCACAGCACACTCGAACCTATTGTTAAACTTCTGCGGCACACTTAAATTATGTTGATCAAAAAAAAAATAGTGAAAAAAGCATATACTTACTGTGCTATGAACTTCTTTCAAAAATAATTAATGATCTTTAAAAATTTTTGCAGCACACTGCCTGGAAATCACTGCCATAAACACGAGATCCCTAATCGCTCTCCCCTAGGCCCTGGCACCACCAGTCTGTTATTTTTGCCACTCTAAACATCTCAGATAAGTGGAATTGTACCATATTTATCTTTTTGTGATTGGCTTATTTCACTTAGCACACCATCCTCAAGGTTCATTTGTGTTGTAACATGCGTCAGACCAGCCTTCCTCTTTAAGGTAGAATAATAATTCCATTGTTTGTGAATGCCCCACTTGGCTTCTCCATTCATTTCATCGATGGACATTGGGCTGCTTCCTGTTTTACCTGTTGTGAATAAGGCTGCTATCAACATGGCAAATATTGTACATGTACAAATATCTCTTTGAGACCCTACTTTCAATTCTTTTGTGTATATACCCAGAAGTGGAATTGCTGGATCATATGGTGATTCTATTTTTAATTTTTTGAGGAACCATCATACTGTTTTCCGCAGCAGCTATGCTATTTTATATTACCACCAACAGTGCACAAGTGTTCCAATTTCTCCACATCCTTGCCAACACTTTTTTTGGTTTTGTTTTCCTTTTTTTCCCATAGTAGTCATCTTCATAGGTATGAGTTGATATCTCGCTATAGTTTTTATTTGCATTTCCATAATGATTAGTTATGTTGAGCATCTTCTGATATGTCTATTAACCATTTATATATCCTATTTGGAGGAATGTCTATTAAATCCATTGCTTATTTTTCTTTTTGAGACCGAATCTCACTTTGTTACCCTCAGTAACAAAGAATGCTGAGGCATCATAGCTCACAGCAACCGCAATTTCTTGGGCTCAAGTGATCATCTTTCCTCAGCCTCCCAAGTGGCTAGGACTACAGGTGCCTGACACAACTTTTTTTTTTGAGACAGAGCCTCAAGCTGTCACCCTGGATAGAGGGCTGTGGCATCACAGCTCACAGCAACCTCCTATTCCTGGGCTCAAGCGAGTCTCCTGTCTCCGCCTCCCAAGTAGCTGGGACTACAGGCGCCCGCCGCAACACCCGGCCATTTTTTGGTTGCAGCCGTCATTGTTTGGCGGGCCGGGTTGGATTCGAACCCACCAGCTCAGGTGTACATGGCTGGCGCCTTAGCCCGCTGAGCCACAGGCGCGGAGCCAACACCTAGTTATTTTTAGAAACAAAAATAGCTCTTGCTCTTGCTCAGGCTGGTCTCAAACTTGTGAGCTCAGGCAATCCATTCGCCTCAGCCTCCCAGAGTGCTAGGATTACAGATGTGAGCCACCTCTCCCGCCTCCTTTGCTTATTGTTGAATTAGGCTTTTTTTCTGTTGTTGTTGGGTTTTAGGAATTTTATGTATTCTAAATATTAATCCCTTATCAGATATGTAATTTCCAAATATTTCCTCCCATTATGTGGGTTGCCTTTTTACTCTGCTGATAATATCTTTCAATGCCTCATATATTTACATTTTCATGAAACCAAATTTATCAATTTTTTTTCTTTTGTTGCTTATGCTTTGGTGTCATAGCCAAGAAACCAATGCCAAATCCAGTGTCATGAAGCTTTTGCCTTTTTTTTTTTTTTTTTAAAGACAGTCTCAAGCTGTCACCCTGGGTAGAGTGCTGTGGCATCACAGCTCACGGCAACCTCCAACTATTCAGCCATTAAAAAAAATGGAGACTTTACAGCCTTTGTATTAACCTGGATGGAAGTGGAACACATTATTCTTAGTAAAGCATCACAAGAATGGAAAAACATGAGTCCTATGTACTCAATTTTGATATGAGGACAATTAATGACAATTAATGACATGATGGGGGTGGGGTAGGGGAGAGCAGAAAGAGAAAGAAGGAGGGAGAGGTGGGGAAAGGAAGAGCAGAGAGAGGGAGGTGGGGTCTTGGTGTGTGCCACACCTTGTGGGGGCAAGACACTATTATAAGAGGGACTTTACCTAACAAATGCAATCAGTGTAACCTGGCTTCTTGTACCCTCAATGAATCCCCAACATGAAAGAAAGAGAGAGGGGGAAGGCAGGAGGGAGGGAGGGAGCAAGGGAGGGAGGGAGGGAAGGAAGGAAGGAAGGAAGGAAGGAAGGAAGGAAAGAAGTATGAGAATAACTAACAGTGATTGAGCCCTTGCAAATGCAGAGCCTTCATTTAATTAAATTATCTCATTTAATTCTTACAACAACCCTGCAAGGAAGGCATTATCATAGTCACTTTACAGTTGAGGAATCTTTTGCTTAACCCCTGTCTGTTTTCTAAAGACACATAGCTGGTAAGTGGCAAGGCCAGAGTGAATACCCAGCTCCATCTAACCACGAAGTTCAGGTGTTTAACCAAAGAATCATGTATTTTATTTTGGATTAATACAAAATCTATGAAACAAAACATGGAAAAGACAGACTGTTAAACTTCACATCCACTTTTTCATTTCATCACCATGAAACTCCTCTGTATATAATTAATCAAGGGCCACAAAGTAGGAACTGTGGTGGAGGCCTGAACTCTGCAAAGGTATAGGCATAGAACATATAACCAGCCATTATCCCCTAGTTTGCTTTCCTATAATTGCTACTCAGGAGTCACATAGCTGAGGGGCACAAAGATTCTTAGCTTCTTCATTGCTCCCAGAGATCAAATCACCCTTGTGAAACCTAAGGCTAGTTTTCGAGATGTTATATGCCAACAGTCCCCCCAAAGACCCAAGTCTGTCTCAGCCTGTCTCAGCCTTGGTCCCCGCACTTCTCAAACCACCCCCCTTTAAGATAACTCCAAGAACAGGTTTCAGAAAACACTTAAGTTCTCCGAGTTCCCTTGACTCCCTAGCCACAGTTAAAACAATGGTAAAAACTTATCAAGCAGAGTTTCCCAAGCTACTAAGTCTCCCAAGCCAAGTTTGTCCTCATGCCAATCTCCATGCAGCAACCCCCTGAGCCAACCACCTGACTGTAACCCCGCCCTGTAACCAGCCACATTCTGCTTTTGTACAAGCTTGCTTTGCCACATCAGCACAAAAAGAGTATAAAAATCAGCCTGTGCCTTTCTTGGGGACCATTTGCCCTTTGGGGCAGTGTCCTGCCTGTGCAGGTGTAATAAATCATCACCTGATTTATACCTGAAGTAGGGTCCGTGTTTTTCTTATGGGTGGTGACAGTTACAACAGAGATATTTTCCAGGCCCTGAATTCCAGTGGATCAGCTGATCCCCCAGGATCAGTGGCCCATACCAAGAAACTGACTGACCTCATCTGAGACCCCCTACCCAGGAAATGACTCAGTCCAAAAAGACAATTTCTACACCCCTGTGGTTCTACCTGAACCCAATCAGCAGACCCAATTGCCTAGCCTTTTGCCCACCAAACTATCTTAACCCTTTTCCCCAAATTGTTGAGGAGGTGGATTTAAGAACTTCTTCTTATCTCCTCATAATGGTTGTAAACCCTAAACCCAGTGTCTCATTGTATTATTTCCCTCTTGAGCAGTGAGCAGTGAACCTGGTAAGGCTGTAACAACTGGGCTCTGGGAAGAATTTTCCTTTTTTCAACCTCAATGGAGACATTTAAAAAGAAAAAGCAATAAAATACACCATTATCATGGGTTTATTTCACATCTTTAAAAATAATCATTTTGGTGGCACCTATGGCTCAAAGGAGTAGGGTGCTGGCCCCATATGCTGGAGGTGGCAGTTTCAAACCCAACCCCAGCCAAAAACTGCAATAAAAAAAAAGAAAAAACACATTCAAAGTTCTTTTTAGTGGCACCTGTGGCTCAATGAGTAGGGCGCCAGCCCCATGTACTGAGGGTGGTGGGTTCAAGCCTGGCCCTGGACAAACTGCAACAAAAAAATAGCCGGGTGTTGTGGCGGGCACCTGTAGTCCCAGCTACTCGGGAGGCTGAAGCAAGAGAATCACTTAAGCCCACGAGTTGGAGGTTGCTATGAGCTGTGTGATACCACAGCACTCTACCGAGGGCGATAAAGTGAGACTCTGTCTCTACAAAAATAAATAAATAAATAAATAATCATTTTGGCAATTGCGGTGGCCCCTCGGGTCCGCCCCTGCCGGAGTCCGACGTGGAAGTTGCTGGCTGACCCGGCCGGCAAGGGAATCGCGTAGCAGCCGCAGCCGGGGGCCACGGTGAGTGGAGGTGGCAGCGCCAGCTTGGACAGGAATTGCTGCTGATGCCGGGGCCAGTCTCTGAGGATCCGCGAGGGCGGACAGGCGGTTCATGGTGGGTGGCTTTATCTCAAGTATTTTTTCCAGTCTGTTTGGAAACTCGGGAAATGAGGATTTTAATTTTGGGATTAGATGGAGCAGGAAAAACCACAATTTTGTGCAGATTATAGGTTGGAGAAGTCGTTACTACTATTCCTACCATCGGAGTTAATGTGGAAAGGGTGACGTACAGAAATCTTAAATTCCAAGTATGGGACTTAGGAGGACAGACAAGTGTCAGGCCATACTGGAGATGCTGTTATTCAAATACAGATGCAGTTATTTATGTAGTTGACGGTTGTGACCGAGA
Organism: Perodicticus potto; assembly: GCA_963574655.1. Classification (NCBI taxonomy): domain Eukaryota; kingdom Metazoa; phylum Chordata; class Mammalia; order Primates; family Lorisidae; genus Perodicticus; species Perodicticus potto. The sequence goes on from CAUYRH010123752.1 coordinate 19,714, forward strand.
CCGAATTGGCATTTCCAAATCAGAGTTAGCTGCCATGTTGGAGGAAGAAGAGCTGAGAAAAGCCATTTTAGTGGTGTTTGCAAATAAGCAGGCTATGCAGCAGGCCCTGACCCCCTCAGAGATGGCGAATTCACTTGGGTTACCTGCTTTGAAGGACCGAAAATAGCAGATCTTCAAAACATCAGCAACCAAAGGGACTGGCCTTGATGAGGCGATGGAATGGTTGGTTGAAACATTAAAAAGCAGATAGTAATTCAGTCCCTTCAGCTCCTCTGAAATGAGGGCACGTCACCCACTGCTTTGGAAACAGTCCAGCGTTCTTTACACTACTAAATGTTAAAATTATAAGCATGTTGGCATCCACTGTACTGACTACAGCTGCGGCCATGTTTGTAATCAATATGAAAGATACGTATTTGGTCGGAGGGGTAACTCAGTGAAATTACCTAAATGTGCTCTGTAACGTGAAATACTCCTTCCTTGCTTTCTTGTGTTAAGAATATATTCTATTGTGTTAAGGTATATATTCTATTTGTATGGAA
>CAUYRH010123755.1:0-13013 GCA_963574655.1 Perodicticus potto
AAACAAACCTTACACAGCCTTACATTTCAATTTTTTTTTCTTTAAAAGGAGTGATTTGTGTACAGCGGAGTAAATGCTTTATAGACAAGAAAAAAATGTTCTAGAACAAACTTATTCATCATCATTGTCATATACTTCATCTTCCTCATCTTTCTTGTTTTTCTTTCTTTTTTCAGCTTTTATGACTCTGACTTCCTTTTTTGCTGCATCAGGCTTTCCTTCAGCTCAGTATGCAGCAATATCCTTTTCACATTTTTCCTTCAGCTTTTCAGCCTTCTTTTCATAAGGCTGCTTGTCATCTACAGCAGTATTATTCCACATCTCTCCCAGCTTCTGTACAACGTCACCAATGGATAGGCAGAGATGGTCTTTGATTTGGGAGTGGTACTCAGAACAGAACAAAAAAGGCTGAAGGAGGCCTCTTGGGTGTATTGGGATCCTTGAACTTCCTCTTTTTTTTTTTTTTTAACCTTTATGAGGGGTATAGGTTTTCTTTTCTCTTTCATAATGGGCCTTGTCCACCTTTGCCATATCTTCAAATTTTCCTTTCTCTTTAGCAGACATGGTCTTCTGCCTCTCTGATCACTTCTTAGAAAACTCTGAGAAGTTGACTGAAGCATCTGGGTGCTTCTTCTTGTGCTCCTCCAGACAAGTTTGCACAAAGAATACATATGATGGCATTTTGCCTCTTGGCTTCTTAGGATCTCCTTTGCCCATGTTTAGTTATTTTTCCTCAGCGAGGCACAGAGTCACCCAGTGCCCATCTGGTTCTCACTTGCCCTGGTGCTGTCTGTATGGAGCTCAATGTACTGCAATGGCTGTTTTGAGAATAGAGTTTTTTGGTAGTAATCATTAAGGTCTTTTTGAGTTGCTGAAGTGTCTGTTGTTATTTCTCCATTATCATTTCTTTATCTTTTTCTTTCTTTTTTTGCAGTTTTTGGCTGGGGCTGAGTTTGAACCCACCACCTCTGGCATATGGGGTCAGCACCCTACTCCTTTGAGCCACAGGTGCCACCCTCCATTATCATTTCTGATAGACATTATTAAAGATTTTCCTTTTCTGGTTAGGTTGGCCAAAGGTTTATCAATTTTATTAATCTTTTTAAAAATCCCAGTTTTTGTTTCATTGATTTGAATGATTCTTTTGCTTTCAATTTAATTTAATTCTGCCCTAATTTTGGTTATTTCTTTTCTTCTGGTAGGTTTGGGGTTGGAATGTCCTTCCTTTTCCAGTTGCTTGAGAGGCCCCATTAAGTTGTTGGCTTCCTCTCTTTCTGTTTTCTTGATACAGGCTTCCAATACTATAAATTTTCCTTTTAGGACTGCCTTCTTAGTATCCCACAGGTTTTGATAATTTGTATCTTCGTTATCATTTTGTTCCAAAAATTTGGTGATTTCCTTCTTAATCTTTTCTTTAATCAAGCTATCATTCAGCCTAAGATTATTTAGTTTCCATGACTTTGAGTATGAAGATTTCTGTTGCTGTTGAGTTCAAGTTTTTTTCCATGGGGGTCCAAGAAGATACAGGAATAATTTCTATTCTTTTAAATTTGCTGAGGTTAGAGTTGTGTCCTAAGATATTACCAATTTTGGAGGATTCTTCGTGGGATGATGAGAGGAATGTGTATTCAGTTTTATTAGGATAAAATGTTCTGTAGAGGTCTGTTAAGTCTATTTGTTCTAGGGTCAGGTTTAAGTCTAATATTTCTTTGTTTATTTTCTTTTTGGAGGATCTATCCAAAACTGTCAAAGGAGTGTTAAAATCTCCAACTATTATAGTGCAAGAAGATATCAAGTTGTTGATTTCCATTAGGGTTTGCTTCATAAATTGAGGAGCATTCTGGGAATGTGCAAAAATGTTAATTGTCAAAATATCTTCATGTTTGATGTTTCCTTTGACAAATATGTAGTGACCATCCTTATCTTTATCTTTGTTGGTTTAAAGCCTATTGTATCTGCAAGTAAAGTTACAACCCCTGCTTTTTGCTGATTTCCATTTGCCTGTATTATAGATGTCCATCCCTTCACCCTGAGCCCATTTTTATCCTTTAAGGTAAGATGAGATTCTTGGATACAGCAGATATCTGTTCTGAGTTTATGTATGCAGATAGTCAACCTGTGCCTCTTTAGTGGACAATTTAAGCCATTCACATTAATTGAGAGAATTGATAAGCATGGTACTGTTTTGGATGTCACGTTTTTCAAATGTCCAGTGGATATTTTTAACCCATTCACCACTGTGGAAGTTGAGGTTTGTTCAAAAATTTGGGGGAAGTTTACTGTGGTGGTAGAACACTGTGCTGCTCATTGTGGAGGATGGGTCTGAGAAAATCCTGGAGAGCTGGTTCAGCCCTACCATTCAGTTCTTTTACACTACAGAACTTTGAAGGTCAACTTCAGTGTGTCCCTGGGTGGACAGCTCCAGATGTGAGTTACGGTCAAATTGCCTTGTGCAGTACAAACCCTGCTCAACAGAGAGAGATTCGAGGGTTTCCAACTGCAGATAGAAATCCTCAGTCAGTTCTGTCCTACAACCCCAAGTGTACGTCGCCCGTTGCCTGTCAAAGTCCCAACTGGTCATCAAAACTCCTGTCCTCCAGGCACAATCAAAGTGGGGAGTTTGTGACCCAGGCTCAGTTCACACAGGGCATCTATACCTTTGCTCTTCAGCTCAGTTGGAGCCAGGTGTTTACGCTCCTGCCCCCCAGACTCAATCCACACTGGCTTCCACTGCGATGCTCACCAGTTCAGTTGGAGCCAGGGACTATGCCCCCACTCGCCTGCCTCAGAGCACACCTGCCAAGCCTCTGCTTCCTGACTAAGTTGGAGCTGGGGATCCTTTCCCTGCCCTCCAAACTCCGTCCACACCAGGCAACCACTCTCCTGCTTGTGGGCACCGTCTGAAGTGGAAGTGCTGCATCAATTCCTGCCAGACACAACCCAAACCGAGGGTCAACACCACCACTGGGTGGGTGAAGTCATAACCAAGGGGAGAAGAACATAAGACTGCCCTGCATGGGGGCAAGGGTAGACTGGGAGTTCAGAATTGCTGGGGTAAATATTTGTTCAATTTTAAGCCAGGCAGGGTGGTGTCTAAGTTCATAAGTGGGACCTCCCTGGAGAAAGAGACCTGATGTTTAGTAGCTCTCTCCAGTGAGAAACTGAGAGATCTTTTGTTCCCTACTCATTTGCAGAGAGCCCGCATGTGCCTCCTGCTTCAGGGAGGGGTCTCCTGTCCTCTATATGATAAGCTTTGTACCTATAATTTGTTTCTTTGAATGCTCTTCCTTGGTGAACTTCTGAGCTTGCTGGACTTCTTTCTTGGCTCAGCTCCCCACCTTTGGTTTCATAAAGTCAGATTCTATACAGTTTTTCTCCCTCTGGTCAGGAGGCTCTGCTGATGGTTGTTACTAGTCAGTCATCCTCCCAGAATTCCCTCTGTCTTTTGGATTTTTATTAGTAAAATGTGAATAAGTCATCATATCTAGATAACAAGGATCTTGTGAGCCCTAAATGACTCTATACCTTAAAGTACTTGGCACAGAACACATTTTAACCATTTTAATTTCTTTTTCTCTGTTTTTATTGGCTATTCACACTTTTACTATTCCTGTGGTATAGATTCATGTTTATTCACAGACAATGACCTTTGAGACAAAGTGTTAATGACACAAGCAAATCACAAAACTAATGTAGCATAAAACTTTATCCTTGCAGATAAACATATAAACACATTCATTTCTGCATAGTACTTGTAGTGAAAAGTTTGCAGCACAATTGTTTCCAGTTGCAAACATTACCAGGGCTGCTATTTAAGGGTAATATAATAACCTTTCTTCCTATGTTATCTGTTTTAAACTGCAACAAATGCCTATTGCTCTTCTAATAGGCATGGATTGATCTTCATAACATGTTTATTGTTAAAAAAATACTATTTATACATATTTTCTTATCCTGCAACACATATAATTTGTAGTTTTGAGATGCTGTTTTCACAATAACAATTATGTTCCATAATTTGTACCTTTCTCAGTATGAGAAAGGAAGGATTTTGAGGCATATTTACTGAAATGCTCTAAATGATGCTATAAATTGAGAAATATGCTTGTTCATACAGGAAAAAAATTTAGAATTATAAAAGACAGGATAAGAATATGTAGTGTAGTTTTGCTTGATACTTTGAATAATTAAATGCAAAATCACACTTTTACAAACTAGTAAAAGAAATGGGGGAAACTAATGACATATTTTTGCATGAAAGGATTAGGATGGTGTTCAGGGGCTTCTGGTCCTTGACAAGTTTCCTCCTTCTCTTGCCTTCTAGTGTCTATTCAATACACAGTTCTAAGCTGTAGATGGTGAGTGCTTGACAAGCTGATAAACTATGAATTTTTCCTTTTCTCTCATGTTGTAAAATTAGCAACAAAGCAGACTCAATTAACTTGGTAAACATTACATAAGTCCAATATATTGCATGTGTCAGAGAAACTGCAGATACTTAAGATTGCAAACTGTATACTCACTCTCACTGCTATAAGTAAAACAAGATGAGAAAAAATGTAAGCACTGGAAAGGAAGACATGTCATTGTCATTATTTTTCAGATGATATGATTACCTGTGCAGGAAGCTGGCAGGGTAAAGTAGTAGGATTAAAAGGCAGATGAGCAATGTTGTTGCATTTATGAACAACTTACAGTCTACAACAACAATCCATATTTCTCTACATTGCAAATATTTATTAAAAGAACATGCAGAGGAATTTTTTTTAAATCTTTGGGGTAACTAATAATTAGCAAAAACTAATAATACCTGTGTGCATAAGATGTCAAAGCTACAGAAAAGAGCATAAAGGCAGGTCTGATATAATGGAGAACGGATTCCAAGTTCTTAGATGGAATGATTTAATTTTATAAAAATGTGGTTTCCTAATACATCCACAAGTTCATCTATACATGTAAACCAGATAAAAACTATGCCTTGCTTTGTTAAATAATTAAATAAATTTATTCTGAAATTGGTATGGGAATAAAAAGTCCATGAACTTCCAAATCAACTTTAAAATAAATAAGGAGGAAGGGTAAGTTGTCATACTGAACTAAAAATGCACTACAAAGCCATAATTAAAATAATTTAATGACATAGACACCAAAACCAGTAGAGTAGAATTAAGCAGTCAGAAGTAAAGTTATGTATCAGTGAGAAGTTAATATACAATAAAGGGGGCAACACAAACCACTAGAAAAAGTATAATTTGTTGGAGAAACTGGCTCTCTATAGGGACAGAAGTAAAACTTAGTTTATAAGTCTATGATAGGATATTATCACACTTCTGTTCTAAATTTTTTTGTAATATTTGAATAGTAAAATTTCATATATATACATATATATACTAAAATAGTAACAATTCTTATCTATAAATAGCAGACTTCCAAATTCTTTCCATGGTATATTTTTCCTTGTGTGAATTTTCTGTATTTTATTTTGTTTTATTTTATTTTATTTATTTATTTTTTCATTTTTGTGATTTTTACTTGAAACCTTGCTGTTTCTTTTCTTTTTTTCTTTTTTCTTTTTTATTAAATCATAGCTATGTCCATTAATGCAATCACGGGGTACAATGTGCTGGTTCCATATACAATCTGAAATATTTTCATCAAACTGGTTAACATAGCCTTCATGGCATTTTCTTACTTATTGTGTTAAGATCTTTATATTCTGAATTTAGCAAGTTTCACCTGTACCCTTCTAAATGCACCATAGTTGTGGTTCCACCAAATACCCTCCCTTCATTCATCCTCCCCGCTCCCCTCCTCTCCCTTGCCCCTTTCCCCATATTATTTTTTTTTCACATTTTCTTTTTTTTTTTTTTTTAAAATAAAACTGAATTGTCTTGAAATTTTGAGTAAGAAAAAAAAAAAGAAGAAATAAATATCCCCAGTCCTGCCTGTAAGAAAGTGCTGGAATGTCCAAATTATAACATCCCTAAGCCAAGGAAATTAGGTTCTAAAATACTCCCAGAACTAATATTTGAATCTATCTGCATGACAGTCACAATTGTGAAGCTTCAGAGAAATTACAGACACCCAGGTGAAGGGCAGTTATGCCCCTCCAAAGACCCTTACATTCAGCAGTCAGATGAAATAGCCACATCCCAGTACTTTAGTGAACATCCTGAGGTAATAGCATTTTCACACAATGCTTCCCTGTGCATTTTTCCAAATGAAGCCTATTGAATTGACAGCAGGCTCTTCTGTCTACCCACCTGCTCAATCAAGCAGTAACTTCCACAGGGGAGAAAAAAAGGGTAAGTGGTTTCATGAAGTTACCTAGGGTTCAGCATCACAGTTCACAGAGGGGGATAATCCTGACACTGGGGTTGTGGGCTGGGATATTGCAGGGAAAATTAGAATCACAGTCTGATTCAGTCCATGGATCTAGGAGCAATGGATAAATGTGAATTTAAAAACCTGTGAAGATTCTTCCTTGTGCAACTAAAAAAAAAAAAAAAAAGACATATGTTCAGCATGTGTAATACAAAATCGATGCATCAAGCTATAAAATGCATCACTAAAGTAAACAATGGATTTGAATAATAGTGTGGACCCATAAATACTAACTTCTGGTAGTCGTTGCATTTTTTCAACATCATAGGCCATGTTAGGTTGTGGATGTACAGATATAAATGAGCAACAGTGAGAATAAATGATGGAAAATTAGGCCTGGGAATTGGGAAGATCTTTTACGTTCAATACTGGAAATTGCTAGGTCTAGCTAAATCCTGAGAAATTCTAAGACTGAACACATAAGGAAAAAGAGTGTTTCAAAATATCTGCAGAATTTGTCACTTCATAGAAGATTAATGTGTCCATTTTAGAAACTCTGACAAACATTAGTGTAAAGAGCCATATATATATATGTATAGGTATGTATATGTATATATATACAGGTCCCACTTTTGAATGTGAATGTGTATTTGTTCTCCTCATGTTTATTTCTTCCTCCTTTAATCAGATTGGGAGGGAATCATAGATAAAAGATGTCACAAAATAATACTGCATTTCATATAGGGATATAGAAATATGTAATAAAAACATGAAGAAATATGCTAAGTTGGAAAATACAAATTATTGTTAGTGATTTACCCTGGAAATGAGAAGGAGGCTAGTGCAATCAGAAAAATCTTCCAAGGGCTTCAACTATATTATATATGCTGTATTTCTTAATATGAGTAAATGGAATTGCACAGTAGCATTTTTGTAATTTTTTAATGTGAAATATTTCATAACAAGCCATGTCTTTACTAGCTTTAATTCTGTTTTTGAGATGATTTACATTAATTTAGAATTTGAAGGAAATGTGGCTAAGTCCAGAGATCAATATGTAATTAATCAGCAACTCTACCATTCATTAACTTAGGAAAGGTATCATGGTTGTGTATTCCCCTCACTATATTCTCTGTGTATACATATGTAATATGTATTCATGACTTGCAGGGTTCACATATCTAGACACTCCACATCTTCCAGAGATCATGAAACTTGATGAAATGATTCCAAGTTTAATTGAACCCTAACTCTCAAGTCCCTAATTCTAACCACTGGAAAATAAAATATTTTTCTGTGTAAGGGCTGAGACCAGCTCAGGGATAGTGATTCCTCATAGTCTTGTGGACAAGGAAGGAGGTGGTACTAGAGAAACCAGTTCCTCTGATTTCAGTCTGTTGACAGGAGACTCATATTCATGCTGTTTTTCTGTATTTTTTCCTTTCTGAAGTTAAAAAATGTTTCCTACTCCTGTATCAAAAATGGAAGGTAAAAAGAAAGAGAAGAACATATCAAATAAAATGTAAAAAGGTGAGGATTTGATTTCTCACTTCCACCATGCTCAGATAGCTCAACCTACCAAGAAATGGCACCAAAGGTTATACATTATATGAGTATGTATGAGGTATGACAATTAAATTTATGAACTTGCCACAGTGTTGGCAGCACTGTACAAACAGCTCAGTAAGGTTTCATAACCTTCGCATATCTGCGTATCACAGTTGTGTTCATGTTCTTGTGTTGTGGTCTTGCTAAGTGATGTTCATTATTATTGTTTTGTGTTTTGTGTGCCATCCTGAGAATACTAGAGCTTGAGTTAGAGCAACAAACACACATGTGTAAGTTTCTTGTTAAACATGGTAAGAAGAAGTGAAATTAGAGACATGGTACTGAAAGGTCATGGGGACACTGCCAAAAAGAAAACAGCAGTGTACAAACGGTTTTAATGTTTATCTGAGAGGAGTGAAAGCATCACCAATGAATAGAGATCAGAGCAGCCAGTAATGTGCAGAAATGACAAAAACATTGCAGAAATTCATGGAATTGTGTGTCAAAATAATTTACTCACTGTAAGAAGCACAGTAGACCAAGTAAACATCCATAGAGAAACAGTTGGAAATTCATAACTAAGAATCTTGGCCACCAAGTCATGGCTCTTGCTTCTCAACAATGCACCAGTTCACACAGCACTGTCTGTGAAGGAGAGTTTAGCCAGTAAACAAATAATTATATTGGAACACCTTTCCTACTCACCTGATATATCCCTCAATGACTTTTTTCTTTATCCAAAGACAAAGGAAGTATTGAAAAGAAGACATTTTAATGACATTCAGTACACTGAGGGTACTATTTGATGGCCATTATGGAAAAAGAGTACCAGAATTACTTTGAAGGGTGGACTAGGTACTGGTCTTAGTATATAGCTTTCCAAGGGGAGTACTTCAAAGGTGACCACAGTGATATTCAGCAATGAGGCAGGTAGCACTTTTTCTAGGATGAGTTTATGAACTTAACTGTCAGACCTCATACATATTTCCATTGCCAGAATTTCAAATTACAATGCTCCCTGTGAGATGTTCATGTGAAGTCATATATGTGGGAGGGAGAAATAGGGGAGACACAACAGATGTTTACTGAAGTATTATGCATCCAATGCTTTCCATAGGTTTGCTCATTTCTCCTTATAATGGCCTTCTGACATAAATATCAATGTACCCATTTTGTAATGACCATAGTTATGCTCACTAAGGCTAACTCACTACTACAAGTCCACACACACCTAATAAACATGTTCAGAGGAAGGAATGGAGACCTACACTTACTACTGTATTATGTGTATGCTGCAAAACATGTCCATGTACATATTTTCCCCCAAATTATCACATTATTCTTATTTTTTAGCAACTTGCCTTTTTCACTCAGCATGACAGCCCAGGTTGTTAATTTGCATTCCCTCGGTTATTGTAATTTGGCATATTTTTGAAAGTTATGTATATTGATTTCTTTGTGAATTAGCTGTTTATATGACTTGACTATTTCTTTCGTCACTAGTAAGACCAAATGCATATAGGATATTAAGTAGTGTGATTGAGGATTTACACTGAAACAAAACAATAATCTTTCTAAATACCACTATATTTGTAAAAAGAGAGAACAAAAGAATAAGTGACAATGAAAGATTACACAATCTCTGTGTTTTTAAACAATATAACAGAACTGAACACAAATGAACAAAGGCATTGATCAGATCAATAACGGGAAAAAGGCTTAACTCACCTATTAAAAGGGAAATATTTATCAGATTGCTTATGGAAGCAAACTCTAGAACTATCCTTTATGAAGATGTATACCTAAAACAAAGAAACAAAGTTAAACACTTTTAAATAATCAATTATATATTATGACAGTATCACTAGGAAGAAGGCTGGGATTACAATCTTGATATTTAAAATAAAAGAAGTTAGACCGAAAGGGATGTTAACAAACAACCTCAAAAAAATACAATGGATAAGTCTAAAAATGACAATTCACAAGGAAAATATGAGATATGAATACAATAAAACCTCTATTAGCTGACCACCCAAGGGACTGTAACAAGCTGGGCAATATATGCAGGTGGCCAACAGAAGGAACTAGGCCTTCTGTACTGGTACATACATGTGATGTCTGCCTGTTCTATGGAAATTAGGTCAACTTAAGGAGGTGGTTAATGTAGGGAGGTGGTCAACTATGGAGGTTCCACTGCATGTATATACCCAATTACAAAGTGAACAAATTAATAGGACAAAAAGTGCAGTATGTGTGAGGAGAGATGATAAGAAACACGCTAACAATAGATGATTCTAAAATACCTTTTCTGAATCCAAAAATGTCTAAGTGGAGAAAATGTAGTGATTGTAGAGATGAACTAAATAACATCATTTCAAGGATAAATCTTATAGATAGACACACTGAATTATGAATACTGATGTTATGCAAAACACCTACTTTCTACATCTGCATGAAACATTCATGAAAATTGACTTTTCTAAAGCTGTTAAATAGATCTCAAATATACATTGGAACAGTCACTTTGAAACTGCTTGGCAATATCTACTGTGATGAACATGCACATACTCAATAACTCAGAAATGCTATCCTTTGTTATGTGCCTAAAAAAAATGAAAATAAATGTTCATTCAAAGATATAAACAAGAAGTTTATAACACCGTTATTCATAAGAAGTCAAAAACTGGAAAATACTGAAATCTCCATAATATATACCCACATTGTGAAATATCCAAACAATTTAATACTTTACAATGAGAATGAAAAATCTACAACTATAGACAACAATATACACACTAATCTCACCATATCATGTTTATTAAAAGGAGCCAGACAGAAAAAGAATACCTTTCCATGATTTCTGGATTTTTTTTTCCTAACCTCCCAGGAGCATTAGCGGAAGGAAGGAAAAATCAACCCTTCATTGCCTTTTATTTGGAGGTCCTCTTAGATTCCCCTTATGTTTCTGTAGCTTAACCTCAGAAAAGCAAAGCAAAAATCCTTTGAGACCTTGAAAAGTAATTAACTACACAAAAGAACAAATACTAGTACTACACTGATGGACAGGACACTGGGTGGAAGTGATGCAGGTAAAAATCATTAATGGATGCTCTGTGTACACCAAATCCCACAGCAGAAACTGAGCAAGGAAAGGTGAGAAAGGACAAGCATCATCCATCCTGATTTGGTACCTAATATGTGCTAGGAAGTGAAAGGCACTGACGTAACCAAAATAAGTTCTCTCAAGTATGTGTATTTCTCATAAAATTACTCCTTACAATTTCAGCAATATAAACATATGAATATAAATGTACATGTATACATACTCATGTGTGTACATGCTCTCTCTCTTCCCTCTCTGTCACTGCCACAGAACCCAGCAATCATCAAGGTGGATTTACCGGGTGATATAAAATGAAAGCTTCACAATTTATCAGATTCAATTCTGACCACAAATATAAAGTTGAAAGTACACTAACTATTCCTTTAGTGATTTATTTCTTTTTTTGTACATGACCTATAGAAACTATCGATGGCACTGTTTTCCTTTTCTTGAGTGAGAAGACTTACTTTTGATAAGATTTCTTCCACTAAATGTCAATCTACTAAGTGTAGAGTATAAATTTCTTAACATAATAATTAAGAAAGTGTGGTGGAGGCTTTGTTAACCAGTTTCATGTAAGTATTTCAAACTGTATACAAAACCAGCACATTGTACCCCATAAATGCATCAATGTACAGAGCTATGATTTAATAAGAAAAAAAATATTTTCTCCACTAAAATGATTTTTTTATAATATCCCTATCAAATCCCAGCCAGATTTTTTTGTAGAAATTGACAGGCTGATACTAAAATTAATGAGGAAATGGAAAAGACTTAGACTAAGAAGAACACATTTGAAAATTTTAAAAAAGAACATAATTGGACAACAAACATTACCTGTTTTCAAGACTTATAATCCTAGTCATCAAAAAAGTTTGCACTTGGCAAATCCATACACAGACCTATCCATATATGGTTAACTTAATTTTGATAAAGGTGCAAAGGTAATTCCTTTGTAGGAAGTTGAGGCTCAAGGGAGAGAAAGAGCACCCAAATACCATGTTTATAAGAGGAAGGGCTTTATTCACCAGCCGGGAGCTGACGGCATAGAAGAATTCCAAATGGCCACAGTCCCTGACTGGCTTTGTCTTTCCCTTTTTATCTACAGTCACAAAGTTCCAACCCACAGGCACCTTTTCCTTTGGCCAGTTTGAATTAAGCGGGAGATGATATTCCAGCCCCCACAAAACTACAGGATTTCACAGAAGTGGAAATTTACACAGTCCAGGAAGTTAAGTTTACAAATTCCTGAAGGGCACTTTACTATGGAGAGTTTTGGAGGGACATGGCTTGGGATGGGTTATGACCGAGTGGGTTATGAATGCCCTACAGTTTGGAAACCTCAAGCCATACTGATGAGGAAAGAGGTAGATGAATGAATGTGATGTAGATTTTAGATCAACAGAAAATCCAACTTCTTGAACATACATGTGAATATTCCAAATAGAAACACCAAGATAGTTCAAAATCTCTTCCAATATATTTGTTACTCTGAAAAATATACTCATTTTCTTTAAAAAAGAAATAAAACAAAACGGAGATATATCTCATCTGGTGACCAAAGCAAGGTATGCATCTTTGAGTCTGAGACCAGGGGACTCAGATCAGGAAGAGAGCAAGTTTGGGAACCTAGTTTAAAAGTATAGCCAGAGGCTCAGCGCCTTTGGCTCAGTGGTTAGGGTGCCAGCCACATACACTGAGGCTGGTGGGATTGAATCCAGCCCAGCCTTATTAAACTACAATGACAATTGCAACAAAAAAGTAGCTTAGTGTGTGGCAGGCACGGGCACCTGTCATCACTGCTACTTGGGAGTCTGAGGCAAGAGAATCACTTAAACCTGAGTTTGAGGTTGCTGTGACCTGTGATGCCACTGCACTCTGCCGAGGGCAACATAGTGAGCCTCTGTCTCAAAAAATATATGTATGTACACGCACACCCAGAGTTAAAAAAGAAAAATATTCCTTAATGGGAGTAATTTCTCTGTATCCATCATTTTATGGTAAGAATTAATGATATAGCTCTACCTAAATATTTGGG
>CAUYRH010123758.1:0-14098 GCA_963574655.1 Perodicticus potto
TGCTGACTTCATATACAATCTGAAATATTTTCATTGAACTATTTAACATAGCCTTCATGGCCTTTTAATCACTATATGACGACATTTATATTCTACATTTAGTAATTTTCACTTGTACCCTTGTAGCCAGCCAATTCTTAACATTGTTTGGGCTTCCTCATAACATGGTTGCCTTAAGCCAGTTGGTATTTGTGCCTCAGGCCAATAGGTCCAGTGTTTCAGAGAGCAAGGTGAAAGTGCCATCACCTTTTGTAACTCAATTTTGAAAATCACTTTTGACATTTTTTTTGAGACAGAGCCTCACTATATTGCCCTGGGTAGAGTGCCGTGGTGTCACAGCTCATAGCAACTTCAAACTCTTGGGCTTAAGTGATTCTCTTGCCTCAGCCTCCCGAGTAGCTGGGACTACAGGCCTGCCACAATGCCCGGCTATTTTTTTTGTTGCAGTTTGTCCAGGGCCAGGTTTAAACCCTCCACCCTCAGTATATGGGGCTGGGACCCTGCTCACTGGCCACAGGCGCTGCCCTGCAGAATCTTTAGAGTGAGAACCCATAGCTACTTATGAAGCAATTGAGGTCACAGGCCTTATACATTTTCATAAAAATATCCTCAATTTTTTTTTTTTTTGAGACAGAGCCTCAAGCTGTCACCCTGGATAGAGTGCTGTGGCTTCACAGCTCACAGCAACCTCCAATTCCTGGGCTCAAGCGAGTCTCTTGCCTCCACCTCCCGAGTAGCTAGGACTATAGGCCCCCGCCACAACGCCCAGCCATTTTTTGGTTGCAGCTGTCATTGTTGTTTGGCGGGCCAGGGCTGGATTCGAACCTGCCAGCTCAGGTGTACGTCGCTGGCGCCTTAGCCCGTTGAGCCACAGGTGCAGAGCCAATATCCTCATTTTTGATAGTTAAGTCAGCCACATCTGTTGCAACATTTCTCTTTTCAGGAACTAGCCGTTATAAAGACCTTCCAAAATATTCCAACTTAGTTTTCATAGAAATAACGGTCATCTTTAAACCCAAACAAAGTAGGTGACTTAATTAAATATTTTCATTAAATCACACAATTATAATACGTTCATTTGTCATAAACAGGTTTGGTAAAACACATTGGACTCCATAAACTTACAGATTAGTTAGTGGGAGCAGAGTATGGAGTCTTTAACACAGTGGTTCTTAACCTTCCTTATGCTGCAATGTACGTTCATTGTTAAAAAGGGGTAGTGACCCACAGGTTGCGAACCGCTGCTTAAGAGAACAGACTCCTAGCATGTTAAGGATAGGAGTAAATATGTTTTAGAGAAGGAATAGAGAACTTTAATAAATAGAGCAAGCTGTTTAAATGAAGACTGGTGAACACAGCATCTACTGTATGTTCAGGTATGTGTTTTTAAAAAATGGACTCGAACTTTTAAGAAAAGTATTTTTTTTTTTTTTTTGAGACAGAATCTCACTATGTCACCCTTGGTAGAGTGCTATCGCATCACAGCTCACAGCAACCTCAAACTCTTGGGCTTAAGTGATTCTCTTGCCTTAGCCTCCTGAGTAGCTGGAACTACAGGTGCCCACCACAATGCCTGGCTATTTTTAGTTATAGTTGTCAACGTTATTTGGCAGGTCCAGGCTGGATTCAAATTCGCCAGTTCCGGTGTATGTGGCTGGCACCCGAGCCGCTTGAGCTATAGGTGCTGATCCTAAGAAAAGTATTGATGGCAAAAAAATTAAACAATTGACATGGGGGAAGAACTGCTAGAAAAACATAATTCTTGCTGATAGGTGTGATTTTTTAAAATTTATTTTATCTGTTTTATAATTATTATAATTTCTCCACATGTAAAATAACATTTTTAAATCCTCAAGTAATCTTTAGTCAGAACGATATTAGTATGCTCATTTGATGTAGGTTTTGTAAACTGTTATAACTGGAAAACTTTGTGTCAGCTCTATTGAACCTTGGAATTTGTTTAAAAATTTTTTTCAGGAATAATAGACATACAGAATATATTCATTACAGTGTTATTTATAAGAGCAAACAACAAATAAAGCGCGCACGCACACACACACACACACACACACCCCTATTCCTCTCCGAAAAAATGAACCCAACACAAACCAAATCAAAATAAAATAAAAAACCAATACGGGTCTAACATTAGGATAACACAGATTAATCAGCATATAAAAATATGATGGCTCGGCGCCCATAGCACAGTGGTTACAGCACCAGCCACATACACTGAGGCTGGCGGGTTCAAACCTGGCCCGGGCCAGCTAAACAACAATGACAACTGCAACAAAAAAATAGCCGGCAGGGGCCTGTAGTCCCAGCTACTTGGGAGCTTGGGAGGCTGAAGCAAGAGAATTAATTAAGCCCAAGAGTTTGAGGTTGCTGTAAGCTGTGACGCCACAGCACCCTACTGAGGGTGACATAGTGAGACTTTGTGTCAAAAAAAAAATGATGAAATATCATACAATTGTTAAAAATGACAATTATAGAACACATATTAAAACGTAGAAAACTAGGGCTGGGCATGGTGGCTCATGCCTGTAATCCTAGCACTCTGGGAGGCCAAGGCGGGTAGATTGCCTGAGCTCATGGGTTTGAGAACAGCCTGAGTCAGAGCAAGACCTCATCTCTAAAAATAGTTGGGTGTTGTGGCAGGTGCCTGTAGTCCCCGCTTCTAGGAAGGCTGATGCAAGAGAATCGCTTGAGCCCAAGAGTCTGAGGTTGCTGTGAGCTATGACACGACGGCACTCCACCGATGGTGACAAAGTGAGACTCTGTCTCAAAAAAGTGTAGAAAACTATAATAGGTGAAAACAACAGAAAAATTAAATAGTATAAGCACAATGTTTGCTTCTTAATACAATATTTTTACATCTGGAAGATAATAGGCAAAAATGAGGTCAGTTACCAGGATGATTAAAGATATACAGATAAACATCACTGAGTATTTGTAAAATGTTCTTTAAAATGATTGTTACTAGTCATTTCAATGATTAACATAAACATGTAATACTAAATCCTAGTTTTCAAAGTTCACTCTAGTGATTTCTAAATCAATAAAAGGCAATTTTGCTTTCTGAAATGTATTAGGATGTGAAAGGCATGAGGTTTTTGAGCTGCAAGCAGTCATATGTAGCTCTCTTTTCTGACCACTACATGGGACCTAAGGACACAGGCAGACAAACAAAGTCTGCGTTCTAGAACCAGATTCTACAGGCACGTGTGAGCTCCTCCAGCAGATGTGTTGCATGTAGTTTTTCAACCATATTATTACATACTCTCTGCACGTTCACCATACTCACAATTGTTATCGTTTGACGAAGAGTCTTTTTAGGTGCCATCTCCTCCAGAAGTGACTTATGGTCCCTGAGGAGTGATCTCTGCCTTTGTAAAGGAGGTCAGGAGAGCTGCCAGGTGTGCAGACCTCTGGGACTCTGCTTACATGAGTGCAGCACATTCATGAGCACACCCTCTCTGAGCTGACCTGCCTGTGCTATTGTTGGGAACTTTACAGGCCATGGATTGGTGCCCCTGGCAGTCTGCAGTCCTTGCTGTTGGAGGAGGCATGGAAGATGGACGTGTACACGTCTTGGATTTAAATGCTGGGAAGAGCATCCAGACCCCAAGCACAAACTCACAGGTAAATGTGTCCTCTGGAGTTCGCTTTTATTCTAATTTTTTAGAATCTTGTGAAAATAAATTATGATAAAGCATAGGACCCAAACGCACCTCTTTTTACCTACTGAATCTATAAAGAGTATCAGTTCTCAACACTTTCTTTTTCATATAACCTCTCCATCTATGAGTCCAAAGTTAATCATTTGTGTTCTCTTTTGTTCACATTTCTCTTCTTTCTCATCCCTGCTTTGGCTGTGAAATTTGAGAATAATTTGGCTATTACAGGCCAATGACCATAGTTCACTTGACTTTTTCAGTCCATTGCTCCTAAGCCTCTCTGTACACTTGGCCCTTTGTTGCCTTGGGCTAAGCTTTCCTAGAGCTATTACAATTTCGGTAACACCCTAACCCCAGCTGTATGGGAGGATGGTAATGGGCAGAGCATGCTGCTTATAATAAGTTTAAGTACATTCATAATGAATCAGAAATTGCTATAATTCTCTGTTTTCTGGGTCATTATTACAGATTTGCTCCTTAATCTGGCTACCTAAGACCAAGGAGATTGCAACTGGCCAAGGTACTCCTAAGAATGATGTGACTCTGTGGACCTGTCCCACTCTGTCCAAGTCAGGTGGGTTTTTTGGTAAGTAAATGGCAAGTAAAATGCTGTGCTGCTCTAGCAAAGTGAGCCATTGGTGGGAAAAGCCTCCAATAAAAGATTTTCACAATCTACTTCTTTGAAGTTTGTATTTCATCAGAGTGAAAAAGTCTTACACACACCATGCCTCAGAGAATGTGGAGATGATTGTTTCTGAATTTGACTAAAATTGTTCATCACTTAAAACTGTCAACTCTTCTCCCCCTCGTGTGCGTGTATGAATGGCGAAGTGATAATCTTGAGCAGTTTTTGACCTGTGTGTTTGAGCTCTGGAGTAAGGGTCAGAAATCATCTTATTTCAAAGGAAAACCAGCAGTGCTAGCAAGTGTGGAGGACAGGAGATCTGAAAGGGTGACACATTCTTATACATGAATGTGGGGAAGCCACAAGAGGCAGCGAGCCTTCCCCTGTGAAGCCCTGCCCTTGTGAGGCAGCACTGTTCTTTCTCAGCTTCGTTCTTGTACTGGAAACTTCTCAAGAGAAAGACCCCATCATGGGGAACCAGACCCAGGCCCTGACCTCACAGTGTTAAATCCTCTCAGGTACCACCTGGAATGTTCAAGGTGGCTGAGGGAGAGTAGGTATGTCCTGCCCAGCTCAGGGAAACAGGAAGACAGAAGGAGGTAGTGAACGAGGGCTCAGAACGCCCGCATTCGTTCTCTTGTAGATCTCTGATTCTGTATCATGTCTGCTTCCTCTCTCCACTCACCGAGCCTCCTGGTCAATCCTTGGCAATTATTTATTCACTGTCAATGTATTAAGCATCTACTATTTGCCCAGAGCTTTGGGGGGTGCTAGAGATACATAGGTAAATCAGAGAGGAATATCCTTGGCCTCCTGGAGCTTACAGTTTTGTGGCAGGAGACATACTTAAAACAAATACTGCATATACAATTTTAGGTCATGATAATACCCTGACTCTCTTCAGAAATTCTGAGACTATTATCTGGCAACTTAATAAAACACCCTTCTCAGACAGACTTCCTGCCTGTGCTGGTCAGCGCAGCTGGACCTCTAGTCAGCCTCAGAATGACCTTTATATTCTTTCTCTGTGATACCATGTGGGGTGTTAAATACAGGCAAGTCTAGACAGAGCTACTTTGGTGGCCAGGCACAAATGTAGCAGAAGCGTAAGTTTATACTTTCCATGTTTTTAATAATAAAATACGCAATTCCCTGGACCTTTTCAGATTAGAGAAATATTTTAAATCAAACCTTAAATCCTGGCTCTTTACAAAACTACAATTCCAGCAGCTGTGTAGGGCCTTCAGGTAGGTGGGGGCATGTGACAGATGCTCGAATCAATGTGCTCATTATTGGAATCAAGAATGAAGAATGTACTTATCAGGTGCATTTCCTTGCTTCTCTGGCCTTAACGAGCTACTACATATGTGTATTTTAGCTTTAACTTCTTGTGAATTTTTTTATTAATATTAGACAGAATTTTGAGGAGTACATTTAGCCTTTTCTCGTCTTAAAACATTTGTGGTTGGAGAAGATGAGGTTACTTTTGAGTTCTTAGATGCTCATTTTCGTCTCTGACCTAGTAGTTTGTTCTCTATGCAGTATTTCTCAAAAGTGTCTAGCAGGACGGTTGTTATAAAAAAAAGTATCATGTGGTCAGATAAGTTTGGAAATTCAGGGTTAAACAAGAATAGTTTCTATTTCTTTAGGACTTTTCAAAAGTGTGTATTCTGTATATTGTACATCTGTAAGAGAAGGATATAGCATTCAGTGTTTCCCGAGCACATTTGGGGACTCTTTTGTAGGGGAGCATCTTGAGGGGCGTGTTCCATGAGCACACTTCAGGGAGCCCTGCTGTGTGGTGTGGGAATGCTCAGGTATTTAATTTCCACGTGTTTCCACTGTGGGTGAAGGACAGCACTCTGGACATCCTCCCTGGTGACTGAGGTCTGGGTCAGGTCTTCTAAACTGGGCATTGTGACCCAGTGGATTATTTATGTAGTGACTTAAGATCAGTATTTAAAAAAACTAAAATACAATAGTATAGAATAAAAAGAAAAGGAAAAGTAGGTATTATGTTGTGTAACTTTTACTATAGTTACATAGTTCATATGAGCATATACATATATGTGGAGTTGCTACATAAAATAAGTTTTGACTGTGGGTTGTGGTCAAAAAGTTTGGAAAAAAGACATTCTAGATTCTGGTCACACCTTTACCAAGCCTCACCCTGTTAACCATAGTCATGGTTCTGTGGGGGAAAATTCAGTTAAGGAGGCCACACCCACCCTTCATAGAAGAAAGGCAACTTACAGTTGTGCCCCCTTACTAAATAATTGTTATTTCTCAGCTTTCTCACAGGAGTAGGTAATTTTCTAGCTTACAGGTGAGATCTGGCATTGACTTGGTTTCATCAATTCACAGTACCTGTATCAACACATAGTCTCATTTGTGATGACAGCTGCCTAAAGAAAACAAAATTTTCAATGCTTTCGGTATTCCTGGAGTTTGAGAATGTAAACCCTAAAAAATGACCTTTGTTTGAGATAAAGACGACATTTTCCACTACGAGTAAGTTAAGGCCAGTGGTGTGAGAGAACTTCAAGAATGCCTTTGCTTCCAACTGAAATGCCATTTTCCTAACAAGCTTTAGAAGTAGCTACCATTTTTATTTATTTATTTATTTTTTTGGAGACAGAGCCTCAAGCCGTCACCCTGAAGGGAGTGCTGTGGCATCACAGCTCACAGCAAGCTCCAATTCCTGGACTCAAGTGAGTCTCCTTCCTCGGCCTCCCAAGTAGCTAGAACTACAGGCGCCCCCACAACGCCCGGCCATTTTTTGGTTGCAGCCCTCATTGTTGTTTGGCGGGCCCAGGCTGGATTCGAACCCACCGGCTCAGGTGTACGTGGCTGGTGCCTTAGCCCGCTGAGCCACAGGCGCCGAGCTGTAGCTACCATTTTTAATTCAAGATAGTTTTCAAAGCATGCTTTGGAAAAAGTTTGGGATTTTGTTGTTTTTGTTGTTATTCCTGCTCCCTCTTCCTCTTCATCTTAACACAAAAGAATGAAGGCATATTTATCACCTATTATCCTATTATATTTATTAAGTAGACCTTTCTTAGGTTTGCTTTAAAAGCATTAGTGTAATGTTCTGTATTTACCTCTTTTTTGTTTATTGGTGTGCAGTGGCTATTCACAGACACAATCGTATTCCATTCCTCCTGGGCTCAAACAATCCTCCCGAGTAGCTGGGACTACAGCTGTGTGTGCCAGTGCACCCAGCTCTTGAATTTATCCTTCTACAACAACTAAGTCCAGTTGCTTTTCATTTATGTGGTTTTAATTAAAAAAAAACAACAGTGACCTTCAGCAGAAAAAGAAATTATTTCTCTGAGTTTGGAGCTTGGTGCATTGAACTGGATCCTCATTCTGGTTCTGCCATGAATTAGCTTCGCGATCTTGGGCAGGATATTTGATATCTCTAAATGTTTGTCTTCACCTATAAAATAAGGGGGCTGCATTTTATCTATGAATATAAATGTACCAACATACTCAGGGCCAATCCCAGGTCCCGTTGAGGGCATCTCTCACGGGTGTGTGTGGACACAAAGAGCATTGCGAGTGGTGTGTATAGATGAAGCAATCCTCCAAGTGTATACGGTGTGTCTCCTTCTGGAGTGGAATAGTGTTTTCACACTCCTTTCTGCGGAGAATCTTGTATCAGAATACAAGATCATTCCTGAAATTCTAGCTCTCAGTTGAGTTGTGAGCAGCACCAGTCCTTTGAGGAAGGGACCTCCTATCTCATTTGATTTTAGTTGTGCCCCCAAATATCTACCCACTCACAGTCTTCTCTGATCCCTTTCCCACCTATACTCTTCCAGCCCCAGCTTCCTTTCATGGAGTCAACTTCATCTATTTTGCCATAAAGTTTTGATCATTAACTATTGCTGGAATAGGGCCGGTTTTGCAAAGCATTTTCTAAGGAACAGTCTGAGAAGTGCTGCCTCTTGTGGCCTCATCTCCAAAATGTTTATGATGCATGTCATTGTCCTGACATAAAGAAGTCCTTGAAATAAGGAAAAATGTTCGATTTTCCTACCCCAAAGCTCCCAAATTAATGTGAACATTAAATAGTCTCTTCATTATTAATACGAATTAACCTGTTATAGAACTAGTGTGCCATGGAATGCTCTTTGGGAAATAGTCAGCAAGACAACAGGAGGGTATTGTCTCTAGAATTTCCTAAGTGAGATTCATGCATGTTTTATGGGAGAGCTTTTTAGGCCCTTTTTCATTAAGCTGCATCAATTTATTTGATTAGTCCTCTGAAACCTGGGTCCTATGGGGGATGGCTTTTGAGGGAGGGTAGGCTGCGTGGCAGGAGCACGGCACTGGCATTCCTGGCCATGGGTGGTTGAGAGAAGTCAGAACTAAGTAGAGCGCAGGGCACTGGTGGTGTGGCAGACAGAGAAATGGTCTCCCAAAAGATACCCACATTTCATCCCTGGAATCTAGGAATGGGATGCTATTTGGAAAAGTTATATTAGCACATGTAATTAAGTTAAGGACCTTGAGATGAGATCATACTGGATTATCCAGCGAGGTCCTAAATCCATTGACAGTTGTCCTTATAAGACTCACACAGGAGGAGGCCAAGTGACCACAGAGCCAGAGACTGGAGTGCTGTGGCCACAAATCAAGGCTTCCCAACAGTTGCGAGAACTAGAAGAGGCCAGGCAAAGCCTCGGGCAGTGGTTCTCAACCTTCCTAATGCCGTGACCCTTTAATCCAGTTCCTCATGTTGTGGAGGCTCTCAACCACAAAATTACTTTCGTTGCTACTTCAGAACTGTAATTTTGCTACAGTTATGAATCGTAATGTAAATATCTAATATACAGGAGACCCCCAAAGGGGTCGCGACCCACAGGTTGAGAACCGCTGGCCTAGAGCCTTTTGAGGGGGTGCAGCAGCAGTGAGGACCCTATGAGTTCAGACTTCCCGTCTCTAGAACTGAGGGAATCCACTTCTGCTGTTTTTAGCCATCCAGTTCGTGGTGTATTTGTTGTGGCAGCCACAGGACACTGGCATGGGATGGGCAGGGGAAGGAGCATGGAAGGGGAGACGCTGAAGAGAAGTCTCAGCCACACGGACAGCTTTGACCTGCTAGCACTGACAGGTGTGAGCCAGTGCTGGCTGGTGTCTGCCCGCACGCTCCCCTGGTGGGGGTGGGGAAGCCCTGCATTCTGGGACAGCAACAGCCCTTGGCGTGCACAATGTGAACGTCTTTCCCTCTTCCCACAGGCCACCTGGGCAGAGTGCTGCAGCTGGCTTTGAGTCCTGACCAGACCCGGGTGTTATCTGCAGCAGCTGATGGGACAGCCTCTGTGTGGAATTGCTACTAGTCATGCAGCCTCCCTAAGCTTGCTTCCTCCTTTTTAAGCGAGGACAGTAGCCCTGGCCATGTCTTCTCCACGGGGTCACCGTAAGCGTGGAACAAGATGAAGTGCTCTTCTTGGCGTGAATCCCTGGCCTTCTCACTTAGGTTACTTTGTTCCCTCTGCCTCCTCCCTTTGCGTTTCCAGAGAGTGTCTGTGACTTTTCTTCTTCTCTCTCTGCTTTCCTCCTCTGCCTCTCCTCATCTTCCTCCTCCCCCGCCTTCTGTGCCCCCTTTCTTCTCTCTCTCTCTATACTTAAAGATTCATCTTCCTGAGGGGGCCAGGCGTGCTGGCTCACACCTGTAATCCTAGCACTCTGGGAGGCTGAGGCAGGTAGATTGCTTGAGCTCATAGGTCCTAGACCAGCCTGAGCCAGAGCAAGACCCCCGTCTCTAAAAATAGCCGAGTGTTGTGGCTGGTGCCTGTAGTCCCAGCTACTTAGGAGACTGAGGCAAGAGAATCACTTGAGCCCAAGAGTTTGAGGTTGCTGTGAGCTGTGGCGCTACCGTACTCTACCGAGGGTGACAAAGTGAGACTCTGTCTCAAAGAAAAAAAGAAAAGCAACAAAAAAACACCAAATAAAAATTAAAAAAATAGAATGTCAAAATAAAAAAAAGATTCATCTTCATGACTTTGTTCAGAATGATATCTATAGCAAAGGTATCTATTTTTTCCCCACCTGACTTTTCTCCCAAACTCCAGGCTCATTTTCTGACTGCCTTGGGACGTTTCCTTTCTGAGATGATTTCCTGGCTTTAGCTCAGTCTCAACACATTGAAAACACAACTCATTCACTGGAAGACACTTACTAAAATCCTACTGTATGCTAGGCTGCTAAGCAGTATGTTCAGCACGCATAACACTTTCTCAATAGTAGCTCTTCTGTGGGATTCCCGTTCCCTTTTACAGCCTCATCCTGATCGTGGTCCCCTGTCATTCAGGGAGCCTCCTGATTACTCTGTCCCAGGCTGCCCTGCTTCATCCCTTGGTCTCTTTTCTTTCATTTCACCTGGTCATGCCTTGAGTACCCAACGGCCTTTCTGCTGTAATTGCCTTCTAACTGGTCTCCCTGTTTTTAACTTTTGGTCTCACCTCACTGCTGGATTAAGCCTCTGAAAGCACTGTGCCAAACCTCTGGGCACCCTGCTTGTACACACTATTACCTAAGCCTTTGACCTCCACCTCTGGGGTCCAGAACCTGGGACCTGCTTTTGCCTTGGCTGTGCCATAAGCAGACCATGTAAGCCTTGGATATGCCCGGCATCTGCAAGCACAGATATGTGGATTTGATCACTACTGAGCTGAGGAGATGAGGAAATATGCATTATACTTTTCGATGCTCCTTAGAATGTTTTGTATATGCTAGATAACAACTATTGGTTGATTCTTTTTTTATTTTGCTTTGTCATAAAACATTTTTTACCAATGTATACCCATTCTCTTAGGCTCCCCAAATCCATTAAACAAAACAAAAGCTTTGATAATTCAAAAGTGCCATAGTATATACAAGGGGAGTTAGAACTCTTCTGCTAAATTAGTGTTCATTTATCAATAATTTTTTTTCTTTCCCCTGATTTTTAAATTTAGAAAATCTGCTCAGTAGTGCTAGTGATTCTTGTTTTAGAAAATTTTAGGCCACTGAAAACTGCAAATGTGATACTTTTCTTCAACACACATTCTTCTTTAAGCTGATGGTTTTAATTTGCTCTTCTTAATAAGTCAGGCATAAACTATAAGAAAATGTTTAGAAGAAAATGAGCAAGATGATTAGACCATTTCCAGAGTCTCCCACCATTCTGCTCTGGGGACTTCTGTCTTAATATTCTCATGACTAAAGGTCGCTTCCATCAATTAATACTAGTATGTGAACAAGGGGCTGTCATTTAAGAAAAAATATTAATGTATCTTTTACTTGCTATTAGTTTTGGTGGGAAGTTTGGGACATGGATTTTTTAAAGACAAGAGTAAACTTCCAGATAAAACACAAAAGAGAAGCCTTGGCTACAACTGACATTTTAATTTTATAATTAAAAAATTTTTATTGAGTAATAATTCACAGGTGATAAAGTACATTTACCTTAGGTTCATAGCTTGATCATTTTTTAAGTATATAATGGTGTAACCACCATCCAGATCAAGATACGAAAATCTTTAGTACCCTAAAAGGATTCCCGCGCCTACTCCCAGCCAATACTCCTCTGTTATTTTGCCAACTCTTATGAATGGAATCATATATGTTCTTTTTTGTCTCACTTTTTTTACTCAACATTGTTTTGCATATAACTACAATTTGTTTTTTCATTGCTATGTAATATTTTGTTGTATGAACTTATAACAATTATCTGTTTTATTGTGGATGAATATTTGTGTTATTTCCAGTTTTGACTTACAAGAATAAAGTTGCTATGCACATTCTTGAACGAATCCTTGGTGGATAAAAGTGCTCATTTCTGTGTAGTATATACCCTGGAGTGGAATTGCCAGGTCATAGATTATGTATATTTTGAGTGTCAGTGGACACCACCAATTTTCCTAAGAATTTATACTAATTTACACTTCTACCAGCAAAAATGAGGGTTCCATACACTTACTTTTTAAATGTAATAAATGATGCTAGTAGAGAATATTCCATCCTCTTACTGCAGTTAAAATCCTAACTAGGAGTTATGAATTATAGCAAATATCTAAAATAATATCCTAGTGCCTCCCTTAGGGCCTCTCTTTTAGCACCAGGTCTCACTTCCCAGTATGAGTTTTGAATCTGAGAATATATTAGAATCATTGGGGAGATCATAGAAAGAACAGTACATCCTGGGTTCCACCAAATACTTTTTATTTTTATTTTTTATTTATTTATTTATTTTTTATTTTTTTATTATCTTTATCATTAAATCATAGCTGTGTACAATAGTGCAATCAAGGGGTACAATGTGCTGGTTTCATATACATCTTAACTATTTTCATCAAACTGATTAACATAGCCTTCCTGGCAATTTCTCCGTTATTATATGAAGACATTTGTATTCTGCATTTAGCAAGGTTCGCCTTTACCCTTCTAAGATGCACTATAGGTGTGGCCCCACCAATTACACTCCCTCCGCCCCAACCTCCCCTCTCCCTTCCCTACCCTTTCCCCTTTCCCTATATTCTTGTGTTATAGTTGGGTTATACCATTCATATGACAGCTATAAATTAGCTTCATAGTAGTGCTGAGTACATTGGATACTTTTTCTTCCATTCTTGAGATACTTTGCTAAGAAGAATATGTTCCAGTTCCATCCATGTAAATAGGAAAGAGGTAACGTCTCCATCTTTCTTTAACGCTGCGTAATATTCCATGGTATACATGTACCACAATTTATTAATCCATTCGTGAATCAATGGGCACTTAGATTCAAATCTGGTCCCACCCCAACTGCAACAACAACAAAAAAAAAACAGGGCATTGTGGCGGGCACCTGTAGTCTCAGCTACTAGAGAGACTGAGTCAAGAGAATTGCCTAAGCCCAGGAGTTGGAGTTTGCTGTGAGCTGTGTGATGCCATGGCACTCTACCAAAGAACGATAAAGTGAGACTCTGTTTCTACAAAAAATAAATAATAATAATAATAATAAGTAGCCAGAAGTATCAAGGAGAGGATTAATCACATTATCAGACAGAGCAAGATGTTCAAGTAGTAACTTCCTGTGATCATCCCTTCACACAGAACACAAATCAAAATTACTCTTTGATCCATGGGCTGCAGAATGGATATTGTATTAGCATACATTGAAACACCAACATTAACATCTCCATCACAGCTCTTTGGGTGTCTTGTTTCTTCAATTTCAGTGCTTGATATTGGCCTGTTCAAGACATGTATCTTTTCCTGGTTAATTATAGAGAGGTTTAGTAATTCTTAGCATTGGTCATTTTCTCTATCCACATTGCCAAGTTTCTGGGTATAAAGTTTTTTGTAGTAATGAGAGATGACCTTGTATATCTTTATTGTATATGTTCTTGTTTTCCCCCTTTTATTTGTGATTGAGGTTATTAGAGATATTACTTTCTATTTCTAGCGAATCCACCAAAATGATTATCTATTTATTTATTCAAAGAAACAACTTACTGTTTTGTTAATTTTCTGAATAATTTTTTTGTTTTTAATTTCATTTATTTCTTATTTTGTTTTGGTTATTTCTTTTCCTTTGCTAGGTTTGGGATTGGATAGCTTTTCTTCTTCATTTTTCTTTAAGATGAGTCATTAGGCTGTTGGTGTATTCTCTTTCTCTTTTTTTGGATGTGGGCATTTAATGTGATAAATTTCCCTCTTAGGACTACTTTTGTCATATCCCACAGGTTTTAGAGATTATGCCTTCATTGTCATAAGAATGTTGAGGAATCTAGTAGTTTCCATCTTTATCTGCTCCTTGACCCAG
>CAUYRH010123759.1:0-20732 GCA_963574655.1 Perodicticus potto
CGTCATTGTTATTTGGCGGGCCCGGGCTGGATTCGAACCCGCCAGCTCAGGTGTACGTGGCTGGCGCCTTAGCCCGTTGGGCCACAGGTGCCGAGCCTAGTTGTACCATTATTATCTTTTATACCATATTTTCGCTGTATGTTTTCTATGTTTAGACATGTTTAAATCCAGAAGCACTTATCTTTGTGTTATAATTACCTACAGTGTTCAGTACAGTAACATACTTAATAGGTTCAGTAGGCTACACTAAGTACACTCCATCATGTTTGCACAATGACAAAATTGCCTAACAACACCTTTCTCAGAATGTATCCCCATTGTTAACCATCACATGACTGTAATCAAAACTTAATCAAGTACTGTATTTCCCCAAGTTCTGGGTAGTCCTAAGTTGTCCTTAATCTTTCTTGGTTTTCCTTGGTTTGTTTCAGTTTATCCAACTTCAGAATATCTCTCTAGATTTTTCTCAAAAAGCTCTGTAGTCAGCACCCATAAAGCTTTTGATCTTTAAGGAACAGAGAGATCTCTTTGCAATTTAAACTGAGATAAGGGAATATATTTCCATCTTAATTTTCACAGTTAGCTCTTCAATCTTTCTTATTACCTTGTATATTTCCTGGTTTTCAGGAAAAGCAGAAAGAAAGAGAAAAAGAAAGTTATAGTCAAAGTTTGTCAGAGTTAATTTAACTCCTAATCAGTGATTTCTCTTTCAATTCTTTCTGTACTCCCAATCACTATTTAGAAGTTTGCCTGTAATGTGCTCTTAAAAATCAGTATATACAGCAGTGAGAACCTAGTTTACCACAGGTACTGTATGAAAGAACATAGATTAATTTAAGGATAGTTATAAAGGATTATTGCCTGACAAGGGGTTTGGGGCAAACAGTAACAAGCCTCACTCACTGCGGGATTCAATGGGGTAGCTCATGTTCTCTTCACATGTGGCTGGGAGGGGCATTTGGGCAAGGACATAGCTGCATGTGCTTCAGAGATGTACTACAGAGAAGGGAACCCCATACTTGTTTTCCATCCTTTATGGAGAAAGCATGAAAATGACCTTGAACAAAAAAGACATTGTGATCTCAGCCATCAGTCAGTCTGAGAATAAGAGGAAGTCATTGACGGGCACTGATAAACACTAGCTGTTAGAGCATTTGGAGACTTTAACCACTCATGACAAGTTTGGCATAACTCCTCCTGCCAAAACGAAGAACCTTCCAAAACCTTTGTTAGCCCAAAGTCAGGCAATTTAGGATGAACCTCTGAGGTTAGACTTTTGACAGTTAAATCCCTTGTTTCCACGAGTTGGAAACAGTATTTCTTTTCTTTTCTTTTCTTTCTTTCTTTCTTTTTTTTTTTTTTGAGACAGAGTCTCACTCTGTGCTCTGGGTAAGTGCTATGGTGTCATAGCTCACTGCAACCTCAAACTGTTAGCTCAGGTGATCCCCTTGCCTCAACCTCCCTAGCAGCTGGGACTATAGGCCCTTGCCACAATACCTGGCTAGTTTGCTATTTTTAGAAAATGGGGTCTTGCTCTTGCTGAGGCTGGTCTCAAACTGCTGAGCTCAAGCAATCCACCCACCTCCGCCTCCCAGAGTGCTAGGGTTATAGGCATGAGCCACCACACCCAGCTAGAGACAGTTTTTGAGCCCAAGGAACTTCCAGTCTAAAGTGAATGGCTTTTGTGTAATCAAGTCGTTCAGGACATGTGTGATACATGCTGCACGTTGACAAGCTTGCCTGAAGTCTGTTTTTGTGTCTAGGCATGCTTAGCAGATTTCATGGGTGAAAACAAAGCTAAAAACCCTTCTTTTCTTCATGGAGACAGCACAAATCCTTAAATCACCAGATGAATCATGTAAATGAATGAAGTAGGCTACAAATAAGAAAAGTAGGTCTCCAGCATTCAAATTTAGACAAAGTACATCTATGGGCTGAGACCCACTTATTGCAACTCTCTCTAGATCAAGCTTATGTTTCAGGTCTGGACTCCTGAGGAAATCTCTAATGATCATCTATGACACCTGGAAACTGAACTGAATTCCTCAGCTCATTTGGCAGGAATGACTCTTAGATAACAATCACCGTGGTCTTCACTTGGCTGTCAGGTGACATCACATGACTATCACATGACCTTCACATGATGGTCACGTGATTGCCATGTGACCATGGCATGAACTTCACATGGCTGGCTTGTTATCTTCATGTGAAATGAACATGGCTGTCAGGTAGCCATTATGTGACATTCACATGACATCATATGACCCTCACATGACCTTCCTATGATAACCCTATACCATTCACATGACAATCACCATTGCATGCCTTTCACATGACCAGCATGTGAACTTTGTGTGACACTCAAGTGACCCTCACATGACCATTATGGGTCCTTTGCATGATCTTTCTATGGCCATTACATTACCACTGGGTGACAATGATGTGACCTTCACATAACATTGTGTGATCGTTGTATGATAGTCACATGGCCACTGTGTGATCATGGCATGACCTTCATGTAACCTTCCTGAGACCTTCACATGACCAACTTGTGATGTTCACTTAATCTTCACTAACAATTACATGATCATTGCATGACCATCACGTGACTTTATTATGACATTCATATGTACTTTCCATGGCCTTCCCATGATTATCAGGTGATGATCATGTGACCATCTCATGCCCTTCAAGGAACAATCCCATGCTGATCACGTGACCTTCATGTGGCCTTAAGTTTACACATACCTGTGGTATGTGAGCCATTTACTGCTATTTTTAAAAATTATAAAAACATCACCCAAGTAATTTAAAACAATATCGATTTTTGACTAAAGAGTGTCAAGTTTCTTCCAAGTCAGTTAAGCTGACATTAGCCTTATTTTTCAGCAATGAATTTGACCCAGAAACCATTTCTATGGACTTGAGTCTAATCTATTGAGGTCCCCGAAGAACTCTCATACACATCTCTGCTGAAATGCTACTTTTCTGGGAAGCCCAATCTGGTCCTCGGGTCTGGATTACATGCTCCTGCTACATGGCACCCTGGATTGACTTCTATTTATCAAGGTGCAATTTTCAAGAAGTTAAAAACATGACTCATGTGAAATAGAACAAACATAGGCTGTGGATCAGTACTGGTCTGTGGCCTGTTAGGAATTGGACCACACAGAGGAGGTGAGTGGCAGGTGGCAAGCAAAGCATCATCTTTATTTACAACTGCTTCTCATCATTTGTGTCACTGCTTACAGTCACTGTCCTCTGAGATCAGTGGCAGCATTAGAGTCTCACAGGAGTTAGGACCTTACTATAAACTGTGCATATGAGGGATCTAGGTTGCTTCCTTATGAGAATCTATGCCTGATGATCTGAGTTAAAGGTACATGTTTAGTTTGGAAGAAACTTTGAGACCATTTCCCAAACTAGTTGTACAATTAAAAAAAAAAAAGATAAGGCCTATCTATAGTAAGTTGTGGACTTGGCTATGAACTCCCCAGTCTGTTTGAATCCCAAGCCCACTCTCTTTCCACTCTACTGCATTTCCTCTTTATATACAGTTGCTTTGTACCTTTACTGAGTAGTTCTTTGAAAATTTTGATCTCCGTAATCTCCTATACATTTTAAAAAGTCATTTAAAAAATTTAAGGGTATAATCATAGTAGCCTTCCTTTAAATAGAATATTCAGACCAGGAGCAGTGGCTCACACCTAGAATACCACCCCTTTGAGAGGCTAAGGCAGGAGAATCACTTGAGCCTAGGAGTTCGAGACCAACCTGGGCAACATAGTGAGACCCCATCTCTACAAAAACTAAGAAAAATTATCTGGGTATGGGGACACGTGCCTATAGTCCCACATACTAGGAGGGTGAAGTAGGAGGATCACTTGAGCCCAGGAGTTTGAGGCTATGGTGAGCTATGATAGTGCCACTGAACTCCAGCTTGAGTGACAGAGCCAGATTCTGTCTCTAAAAAAGAGAATCACCTATGCCCAAGAGCTGGAGGTTGCTGTGAGCTGTGATGCCACGGCACTCTACCAAGGGTGACAAAGTGAGACTCTGTCTCTTAAAAAAAAATTTCTTAATTAATTAATTTTAAAAATAAATTAAAATTTACTTATATATTTATGTTATAGTGTTATACTCAATTTTTCAGGGACTTGCTGCTTATGTACATGCAAATGTTCCTGTAACATAAGCAATGTCATGTCCTCAGATCCCTCACAGGGAATTGGTCAGATATCTTCATATATACATTCATACATAAAGCATAAACAGCCTCATATTTTAGCAAAGCTAACAGCATTCCATTCTTCTTGCTTTCTGGAAGGTACTTCCACCCCAGTACCAGGTCTGGGCACCCTTCTAGGGTAATGGAATGTGATTACAAACACTTTGGGCATGTAGTTGCTACAGCGCTAATACACTTGTTGACATATTGTTATAGAAATTAGATAATTATGCCAATAGGTAATACTTTGCACATGACACTGTGTTTGTGTGTGTGTAGAGAAGCTCTGAATGAGTTCTTGTGGTTTCTATTTTTGACCTGCCAAGTGAGTGAGTCACTACAGAGCTTCCTTTTGGTCAGGGCCCAATGTAATACCTTCCACTAGTTTGCCCAGGAAGACAGGAAAAAGCTACTGTACAGGTATCTGAATGTTCAGGGTTCTCAATTGCTTATTCTCAAAAGTAGTATAATAATATTTAAGTCTCATACCACTTGGGGAAAGGATACTTGTACAATTTATTGTTTAAAAAAAAAGAAGGGGGCCAGGTGCAGTGGCTCATGCCAGTAATCCTAGCACTGTCAGAGGTGGATTGCTTGAGCTCAGGAGTTTGAGACCAGCCTGAGCAAGAGTGAGACCACCATCTCTACTAAAAATGGAAAAAATTAGCCGGATGCCGTGGCATGCACCTATAGGACCAGCTACTCTGGAGACTGAGGCAAGAGGATCACTGGAACCCAGAAGTTTGAGGTTGCTATGAGCCATGATGCCTTGGAACTCTAGCCAGGGCAACAGAATAAGACTTTATCTCAAAAATATATTTAAGGCTCAGCACCCGTAGCACAGTGGTTACAACACTGGCCACATGCTCTGAGGCTGGTGAATTCAAATCTGGCCTGGGCCAACTAAACAACAAAGATACCTGCAACAAAAAATAGCCGGGCGTTGTGGTAGGTGCCTGTAGTCCCAGGTACTTGGGAGGCTATGGCAAGAGAATCGCGTAAGCCCAAGACTTTGAGGTTGCTGTGAGCTGTGATGCCACAGCACTCTACCAAGGGTGACATAATGAGACCCTGTCTCAAGAAAAAGAAAAAAAAAATATATATATATATTTAAATTTAAATTTAAAAAAAGGAAGGCCTTAGAGATCAGAGATTAGGGTAACAATATGTTTTAAATGAAGGTAATATCTACATACTTTGACTATATACACAACTTTTTAAGTTTTAAGTTGTCGAAAAGAACAACTTAAAAAGTGAAGATTCCCCCACCCAGCAAAAATACAGTAATTTTGACATACTGTAGTGAGGGGCCTTTGTAAGTCTATTCCTTTATATACACTTTATATGAAAAGCTCCATTTGTTGTCATGACTTTCTCAAAATAGATGAAAAGGAGAGGGGAAAGCTATTTATTGTGCAGACTTAACAGCCTTTCTTCACTAAGGTATATTTAGGAGGACATACAATGATAACAGTAGTATCATTATATGGCAGTGTGAAATTACACCAGTAATATATGAATGAATACATTCTCATTTAAAGAAATATGCCATTTAAATATACATAGACTAATCAGGAACATTTCCTAACTTGCCTCTTAATCAATTAGGAGAGTATCTTTTGGAGGTTTTTTTGGCAGTTTTTGGCAGGGCTGGGTTTGAACCCCCCACCTCCGGCATATGGGGCCAGCACCCTACTCCTTTGAGCCACAGGGGCTGCCCAGGAGAGTATCTTTTTAGTCCAATTTCTATGTATGTGTATTTCATACATATGAAATGCATATATACTGTCCTTAGTGCAAACTCTACTATAAATCTTATCACCCCGTAATCATTATTCTATAACTCATTTTTATGTTGAACTTTGTATACAAAGAGTCACATTTGTTTTGTTTTTGTTTTTTTTTTAAGACTGTCTCACTCTGTTGTCCTTGGTAGAGTGCTGTGGTGCCAGAGCTCACAGCAACCTCAAACTCCTGGGCTCATGTAATCCTCTTGCCTCAACCTCCCGATAGGTGCCCATCACAATGTCCAGTTAGTGTTTCTATTTTTTTAGTAGAAACAAGGTCTTGCTGTTGCTCAGGCAAGCCATCCACCTCAGCCTCCCAAAGTGCTGGAATTACAGGTGTGAGCTACAGCACCTCTGGGCTAAGAATCACATTTCTTAATTTTTCCTTTATGTCTTCCGGATTCTGTACTTTATTTTTGAAGCTCTTCTCCCCTCCATTGGGTATTCCACTTGATTTTGAATGTTTATTCATGAAAGCATTTAGGAAATGATTGATCGCCTGTTGGTCCAGAGGTGGGATAAGGAGAGTGACTGTGTTTGTCCAGGTACTGAAGCATCACATCTTTGCCCTCCCATAAGTGCTCCTTTGAGCTTCATCTCTCCTCCGCCCCTCCCACTTCCTGCCCAGTGTTGTCTTCTCTGCTGCTTCTTACTTTCCTGTTTGCTTCTCAAGGGACAACAGTGGTGTCCAGGTAAGTAGAAGGGGAGGGGCAAAGAATGTTTATCTTTTTACTCTATGGCAGGGTCAAGGATCTGGGTAGTGTCTCAATGTGGGAGTACAAGCAATGAGAATGAGAAATAACCTCTAATCTTATACTAATTCAGTTCAGCGGAGTGTGGGGAAAATTATTTTGGTGCTTTGGAAAATTGATCAAGCAACAATTAAGACTCAAACTGAATCTGTCTTACCTTCAAGATCAAAGGAAAAACAAAAAAAATTGCCAAGACCGTGTGGTTACTTTTTTAAACCAGACTTTACTTTTCACAGCAGTTGTAGGTTTACAGTAAAATTGAGCAGAAGGTATGCAGTTAATTTTTTAACATTCAGGGCCCCATTCTCTAGTGTGGGTATTAGTCAAATTCTTTTTCTTCCTTCTGCTTTTATTGTATTGCCCTCCCCCCCTTGCTGGTTTTCGGCACTTTCTCTAACACCTTTAAGAGGGATAGGGAAGACAAAAAAGGTAAGATTTCTATTTGTTTATTTTATTTGTTTAGTTTTTACTTGCAATGGAGTCACATCTTACATGATGAGTTAAGCTCTAAGGGGATAATGTAAAATCAAAACTGTATCCAGCAAAATTAGTCTTGCAAATTTCCTAAAGGGCTCATAACACCTGGGATATGCCCAATTTTTTGTTGTGTTTTTAGCTTGTTTCTTTAGTCCGGTTTTTCTGTTTTGGGTTTTTTTTTCCTCTAGCACTGAAACAGATATATGTGTTTTCAACTGATACTAGATTAAATACTCCATTTGTACTTAGGGGCAAGTGAAGGGAAAATAAGTACCTTTAAACACTGGACTTATATTCAGCGTGGTCAGATCAAAACCAGTTACATTATTTGTGAGGCCCAGTGCAAAATGAAAATATAGAATCCTTTGTTGAAAAAATACAGTATTCAGAATTTCAAGAGAGTTTCAGCAAAGGATTAAACCAATCATAGGTCTCTTCTGAGGGTGGGGCCTTGTGCAACTGGAAACTCAGATCAACCTAGGAAGAGAAGCCTCAAAACTCCTGCAGAGAGAAATAAGGGGCAAAATCACTGCAAGGATTTAAATTAATCTCTTGTGCTCCCCACACCCTGTCCTAGCTGAGTACGTATAGTTAAGCTTATATAACATTAGATCAGTACAAGATGCAACTCTGTTAGAAAAGTTAAATGGTTGAGAGGTTGCATGTCCATATTACAATTATACTTTAAGATTTCCTGATTTTTTCCAAGGATTCTGTAATTTAAAGCTAAAATTTCAGATGTGTAAAAAGAAAATAAGTATTCATAATTCTTTTCTAAGCAAAAATTTTGATCTGCCCTTAGTCTTTTGCCAAGAGTGATAGGACAAATTTAGTCTATCATGTAATTTATATGGAAAAAATAATCTGTATTACCATGAGTTCTGTAAGTGGTTCAAAAAAGGTAAGTTAGAAAAATTAGGTGTAATGAGTTGTCTTCAAACAAAATGCCAAGTATTTAACTTCCTAAAGATGTTGCCTTTTCAGACATTCCCCCCCACCCCTGGCCAAAAAAGGTCATGAACATAATCTGACCAAGGAGAATTTAATTTAATGACTGTCTGATCTCTCTGAGCAAGGATGATTTTTAAGAGTGCTGATATTTTAGAGCGCTATTTTTTCAAAGTGCTTTTATACTCAAGCCAGGCTGAGGTCAGTTGGTCAGGTAATTCACCAAAGGGTTTTCAGATAGCAGGTTATTTAATGTCAAAGCAATGGAAGATTGTGTTTCCAGGATCTGTTTTTCTCTCTGGTTGGGTTTCTGATGTTACCCCACCTCTTCCACCTCAAGGTTCTCACCCCAGTACATGCTGAAACTTGCTTTAACAAAAATTGCTTCCTTGTGGCTTTAAGAGTTATGCATTTGAGCTTTAAAAGAAGTAGCATACCTAAAGTCAGGTAGCTGGTCACCTAGGAGTAGAATGTACTATCCTGACTCATGTGCATCTGTTCCAGGTTTTATCACAGCACAAAACAATACTTAACAAGTTCCTACAAAGCCAACAAAAGAAGCTATGCTGTGATGTGTCATTGTCACAGACTTCCCCAAAGTTTGGGGGATATTTTTGGTTAATTTTTCCATGTGAAGTTTTTAGGGTGGTGATGCCAGTTGTGTGGTGGTTGTGATTTGGCAAGAATTGAAATTGGAAGCTTCTGTCATCCTAATTGCTTATTACAACAAATGATATTTTAAAAAAATAATAAAAGAGTATGTTTAAAGGAAAGAACTCCAGGTGGGGCAGCATTTTCTCTTTAACCTCTTGATCACTATCAGGTTGTGCATCTTAAGAGAAGGGTGTTGAAAGGAAATATAGATACAAATTTATGCAGATCACCAGCTAAGTTTGGGTAAAGTGGTTTGCCAAATAGTTTCAGTAACTAACACTTATTAAGTGCTTACTGTGTACACCGCTCCTCACTACACATGCTTTACCTGATTTCATCTAACGAGATAGCTATCATTGTACTCTCCATTGACCAAGATCTCATGGGTAGTAAATGTCAGAGCCAGAGTTTGAACCCCAGAGACCATGTTACAACCACTGACCAACTGGCTTTCTACCTTGCTTTAAAATATTGCCTTTTCTTCCCTAGAATGTCAGTGGCCAACTTGCCTCAACAATCCAGACATGATTTCAGCACCAAACAGAAATAGTTCAGTCTTTACAAAATTCACTTACATTCCTGCATGAAACTATCTCCCAAGTAATATAGTCCCGATTTACACCTGGCAGAAGACATGGTTTTGATGTGTGTGGTTGGGTGAAGCTTGCTCTTGCACACCCTGAAGCACGCCCACAAGAGCTGAACTGAGGGTCTGACCGCACACCCTCTCCTGGGACTGCTTATTTACATTAACCAGTGTCGAAACATCTCCCAGAGACAGGTGCTGCCGAGAACCCTGGAGGAAGTTAAGACGCTTTATCTTCTACATGCACACGAAGTCTACAGAGAGCCTGGGTGGGTGTGACTCTCAGGAGCTAATCGCCCCGTTCAGGTGCAAATCTGGACTCGTGTTGACGCGGAGGCGTAGACACAAACCCAGATAATGCATTTAGTCGCTGGTGTGCATGGGAAAACCCACTAGCAATGTTGTTGGTTCCGTTGGCTCTGTAAGTGTAGACAGTGTAGGGTGGGCATTGAGTCTGGATTCCACAGTCTAGATAAGGGGTGTGCTAGCACCAAATGTTCCACCGACGGCCGGGAGCTGGCAACATTGTCCACGCCGGTGGATCCCGGGAGCCCAGGGTCTCAGTCCTGCGGTTCACTAGATGCGGAGGAAGCCTCGCCCTACCCCTAGAGCCCCGCTGGGTCCCGCCCCCAGCTCCCCGGCAGGCCCCGCCCCCAGCGCCCCGCCCTCCCGGCGGTGCGGCTGCTCCAGTTCCGTAAACACTTCTCTCCCCGCCCCTAGCAGCCCCGGACTGCACCACTCGCATCGCACGGGGGGACAGTTCCTTTTCTCATCCCAAACACCCTCTAATCCAAGATATTTTCGGCCTCTCTGATCCGAACAAGAGAGAAAATAGTTTTCTAGTAGGTTGCACCTGTGCGAAGTCGGCTATCGGAGGCTAAAATATCCTGGATTCCCTGGCTCCGCCGCGCCGTCGTCCCCTCGCTTGTCGGTTTTGTGACGGCCGCGCCGTGGCTGCCTCCCTGGAGTCCCTCAGGGCCCTTTAAATACCGCATGGGGTGGGGGGAGGACGCTGGGGTGGTGAGTTTTGGAGTTGGTTGTCCTGTGCGGGGTGAGGGGTCACCCAGAGACCCTTGACCCAAGGTCACTCAGTCGCCTTTCTCCTGTCTACTTGTCGGACCCGGTGCGTATCCATCCCGGGGGAGGGGTCTCCGGCTCTGAGGTGACAGGCCAGGGCCGGCAGAGGGGACACCGCTCCGCCAGCAGCCCGTGGGCCTCCCCTGCTTCACCTCGGAACTCCGTCCTGGGACAGCGGGGCCGAGAGCCATCGAGCCCTGTTCCTTGCTCCCTGCCCCCCACCCCGTCCCCTTGTTTGACCTCGAACCGCCGTCTCGCGTGGAAGCGGGTTGCGAGCGCCTAGTGGCCGCCGCGGGTGTCGGGGCGGACAGGGACTTTGGGCCTGGGAGGGGAGGCAGGATCAGCGATGCTTTGCCGCTTTTTCCACCCTGCAGACGGGGTGCCAGCGGCTTGCCACCATCAGGACTGCAGGAGGGGGCACCGTCTCCGCGTCCCCGGC
Organism: Perodicticus potto; assembly: GCA_963574655.1. Taxonomy (NCBI): domain Eukaryota; kingdom Metazoa; phylum Chordata; class Mammalia; order Primates; family Lorisidae; genus Perodicticus; species Perodicticus potto. Next base: position 10,949 of record CAUYRH010123759.1, read on the forward strand.
CTGGCTGGAGTCCGGGGACTGAGCAGACGTGGGGGCCCGGGCGGGGCTCGCAGTGTGTGTTTGCGGTTTGTTGCCGGGGTTTCCTTGGCGCACGGTTCTGTCTCCGCCGTCCCCTCCCTCAGGGGTTTGTTTTGACAGGAAACCTGGTGCTCTGGGAGGGGAGGGGCTGCCGGAGGATGTGAGCGAGCGCGTGCAAACTCCAAGTGCGTGCTCTTGACCGGACCCTCGGTTAGCGGGAAGAGCTGGAGAAAGGCCAGGCAGGCCCGGGCTCCAACCGCTGCCCGCTCTGGGGTAGCTTTTTCTTCCCAAAGCTGCTACTGGGGTGACGGGCGATGATCTAAGGTGGCACGTGGATGAACGTAGTTTTGTGTTTTTGTTAGCATTAGGAAACTCTTTCAACGAGCGATTTCACAATGACATAAAGTTTTTTTAAATGAATGTATTTAAAATGCCAAAATCTAGTCAAGATAAAGAACGTGCTTCGTAAATTATAGTATAGGCAGGGATGGAAACAGTCGTGATGAGCGGCACTCAAATGCCTGATGTTTAGTAGATCTTGAATGTTTGTCCTGCTACCTTAACCGTAATGAAACTGGACAAGTTGTCCTTTTCTCCAGTGGGCCTATCGGCAACCCTGGTCCCCAGGCCTGTCAGAGACCTTGCTCTTCTCTCCTGCCACGTGCCCATGAGGTTATCTCAGTGGCTCCAACTTTAGTGGGCTCCTTGTCGGCCCACAGCTTTTTTCTCGTGTCTAAGGAATATCATACATCACCTGACAGCCAGTGGAGTTTGCCTAAGTTGAAGAGACCCAGAGCTGAAGCTACCCAGTCAAGTGTAGAAGCAACTGCAGTGCCATTTTGTGAGGGGTTGAGGGCCCCCAAGGGGGAAACACAGATACTAAAACAGACTAGCCGTGGTGGGAGGAGAGTGCTCTCAAGTGTGAAAAGTGCCTAGAAATCCTTCTCTCTGATACAGTAATGCCATGCATTGAGTGAACATCTACTTTATAGACAGTGACTGGCTTGTTGGCTTTTATCTAGCTGTTTGTCGATTCTAACTTGATGAAGACCAGTATTGTCTAGCTGAATAGTGCAGGCACCTATCTCTCTGCTCTGTGGTTTTTGCATTGCTCTGGATGAATAACTTCTTAGCATTGCTATTTGGGACTAGTTCTAAAGCAGCATTTTGCAGAAGATGGAAATTTTCTACACTGTCTGCAATTTTTCCCTTCAGAGTTTCTCTGACTTCCTGCTCTTTACTATACATATGTGTATGCTTTTTCCTTGTGCTTGACCTTGATCTAGTCTTGGAAGGATAATATCCACTAGATATTTCTTGAAATTTCTCTTTTTCATGAGCTAACCTTAACTGCATGAGTTCCATTCCTGAAGAACCTGCTGGATAATCTGAATAATTCACTTCAAAATGTTTATGACTCATACCAACTATACAAAGTTAACCCTTTTGATAATATTTGGGCTTTAACTAGGGATTTTATAGTGCATAAAGAATGGCTCCCTGCTAGAGGATTTTCAGTCCTGGTGGGGTGATTGAAAGTTTTTTTGAGTGACTCTTTCAGTGATGTCCTTTAGGAAATATAGCTCTTGGACAGCCATTCCAGGATAAGGTCAGCTTAGTACCATATGTGCAAGTCTCCATGTGGTGATGGATAGATTGATTTGGCAGAGTAGGAGTGGAAAGAATGAGCAGCACACCAAATTTCCTCCAGCCTCCCTAGAGCAATAGAAAATGTGGGCTTTTGGGATCTGTTGCCTCCATTTTTGAGTTGTACCTCTGCATTCTATGAACTCTTGGGCAAGTAATACAACCTGTCTGAGCCTGGGGAGTCTCATTATACGGGGATAATAAGAATACCTTAGCTAACAGGTTGTAATGAGGATTCAAGGGGATAAGATATGTAAAGCATTTATCACAAAATAGTTATTGAGTACTTATTGAAGACATAATAAGCACTTAGTGACTGTTAGCTCTAATTGTTATTTGCTAATAGTGATAATAGACACAATGTAATAGTTTCTTTAGGCTTCTGTAATTGTGACTCTTTGCTAGTTTGAACTCTTGATGCCTTTTAGAAATGTGTTGAGGTGGGCCCTGGGAAGCGAAGAGGGGAGATGTAACTTCTTCCCACAAGTAGCTTAAAATTGAGTGGAAAGACAGCTGTGCCAACAACTACAGTACTTTAAGTGACTGCACAATGAGAATGTGAGCAATGAGAGGGAGGCAGAAGAGAAGGAAAACTCAAGTTATGAATAGGAATGTGGCAGAATTTGTTCATTTAGTGATATTCATTGAGCTCCCACTCTATCCCAGGCTGTGTTCTGAGCTCTAGATAGCTTAGATGCTGTGAGTGGCGTTATCAGGGAAGGTCACCTTGAAGTTGTGATGTTGAATTTCAGATGAATGACAGCGAGGAGCCAGCCTCATGAAAATCAGGAAGAAAAACAATCCAGGGAGAGAGAATAGCAGGTACAAGTGCTCCCAAGTAGGAAGTTTGGCTCTTGTCAGAGGAACCCAAAAAAGGCCATTCTGAGTGATAAAGAGTTGGGGGAGAGTGTTACAGAATGAGGCAGAAGTCAGATCATGGCGGGCTGTGAACCATGGCCATGAGACTTCTTAGGAAGCTACCTGGAGGTTTACTGTTCAAAAAGGATTATTTTGCTTTTTCTGGAAAGCTTTGCCCTATTTCCTGTTTTATTCTTTAAGCACCATTCGTGAAGGATGCTGGGACAAGTTAGACTGTCTAGAAGAACTTTTCATTATAGAATGGCATTCAAGCTGTCACAGAGGTGGGGAAAAAATCAAAATTTTAAAAACTGCAGACACTGAACTATTCTTTTTTTTTTTTTTGAGACAGTCTCACTATGTTGCCCTCGGTAGAGTGCCTGGTGTCACAGCTCACAGCAACCTCCAACTCTTGGGCTTAAGTGATTCTCTTGCCTTAGCCTCCCAAGTGGCTGAGACTACAGGCGCCCACCACAATGCCTGGCTATTTTTGTTGTTGTTGTTGTCATTGGTATTTAGCAGCCCCAGGCTAGATTTGAACCCACTAGCCCCAGTGTACATGGCCGGGGCCCTAAGCACTGAATTACAGGCCAAGCCATCACTCTGAACTATTCTGAATTAAAATCTTAAAGTTTCAGTTCACCACTGCATCTTCTCCTTTAAACTTTTGTTAAAAGTTTGCAAGAATAGTACAAAGAATACCCTTTGGTCTGCCTTTTACTCTGATTTACCTATTAACATTTTCCTCCCTATGCTTTATTGTTTTCTCTTTTTCTCTTTCGGTTCTTTCTTTCTTTCTTTTTTTTTTTTTTTTTTAGAGCCAGAGTCTCACTTTATAGCCCTTCGTAGAGTGTCGTGGCATCACACAGCTCACAGCAACCTCCAACTCCTGGGCTTACGTGATTCTGTTGCCTCAGCCTCCCAAGTAGCTGTGACTACAGGCGCCCGTCACAATGCCAGGCTATTTTTCTGTTTTGCAGTTCTGCCGAGGCCGGGTTTGAACCTGCAACCTTCGGTATATGGGGCTGGCGCCCTACTCAATGAGCCATAGGTGCCGCCCTCTTTTCTTTTCTTTTTTCTTTTCTTTTTTTTTTTGTTGTGATGGTTCATAGCAACCTCAACTTTTGGGCTCAAGTGATTCTTTTGCCTCAGTCTCCCCAGTATCTGGGACTATAGGCTCCTGCTACAATGTCAGGCTATTTTTAGAGATGGGGTCTCGCTCTGCTTCAGGCTGGTCTTGAACCTGTGAACTCAGGCAATCCTCCCATCGTGGCCTCCCAGAGTGCTAGGATTACAGGCGTGAGCACCGCACCAGGCCTTTCTCTTCCATTTGAATCATTTGAGAAGAAGTTGCATACATCATGACCAAAGGGTCACGGAACTTTTCAGCTTCAGTGTATTTAACATTGGAATAAGGACAGACTCAAGTATCTACTATGCTATCACTTGACCAGTAATGTCTTTTATAGGACAGTACAAGATCCAGTCTAGGATCCCTATCACATGCAGTTATCAAGTGCCTCTTCATCAGGAACATAATCCTTAGTCATTCTTTGTTTTTTATGACGCTGACAGTTTTGGAATTCGTAACTTTTTAACTCCACTACTTTTGATTAGTGATGAAGTCCTCCAGGTAGGATGAGGTGTGGTGTTTCTGAAAAGTTTGATTTACTTGTGAGTTGTAATGGTGAAGGTTAGGTAGATCTAAGTTTGTCTGTATAAGAAACATTACCTTTCTTAAAGAAACAGCCTGGGTTTTAAAATAATAATAATAATAATAATAATAATAATAATAATAATAATAATAGTTGACAGCTGTTAGGCACTTACTAGCAGGTTAAGTACTTGATATTTCAAGATAGAAAAGCTATTTTAGTTAATTTTCACAGCAGCTCTACAAGGCAGATGCTGTTATTATCCCCATGTTACAAATGGTAAGTTCTCTGTCTCCAGTCAGCAAATATCAAAAGCAAGGACCAAGAACACAGTCTGCCTGGCTCTAGAACCAGTGTTCTTACTGCTTCAGTCACATGAGTATCATCATTGGTCTACCTTTGCAATCCTAAACCAGCACAGGACTGTTTGCAGGTAGAGTTTACTGCAGAAAGGAAATAAGGAAGTATAGTTGGGTACAAGCTTAGAAATCACAAGCAAATTAAAACCAAACTCCCCTCCTTTTTTAGGTCCTTGTATCTTTCCCTTCTTTTTTAAATATTAATTGTCATACTGCTGGTCATTCATCCATTCATTTATTCAACAATAAATATTTAAGTACCTGTTGCATTCCAATCATTGGCTTCAAAAGGAATAACATATTGTATTTATTAACATAAAATGATGGAACAATACAACAAAGATATGAATATGATAGTACTTTATTTCCTTTGAATAATGACCCTCTAATAGTGTTGGAGGTTTTGCTTGGCATTATCTTCTGTCCTTACCTTTTACTTTACTTTTGATTAGTGATGAAATCCTCCAGGTAGGATGAGGTGTGGTGTTTCTGAAAAGTTTGATTTACTTGTGAGTTGTAATAGTGAAGGTTAGGTAGATCTAAGTTTGTCCGTATGAGAAACATTACCTTTCTTAAAGAAACAGCCTGGTTTCTTTATTAGCAGTCTAAGAATCCACAATAGTTTTAAAAGCAGTCTAATTACCCACAGTGCCTTCTGAGTAAAGTAGCTTTGTTCCCAGATGACTTGTTTGGAAACCTGAGACCAAGAAAGGTAAGAGCAAGTGTGAAGGAACTTGCAGAAGACCATTCATACTGTGATGGGCCCTTTGCTTTGGCTTTTGTATTTCAGACAAGTGCTGAGTTCTGTCCTGGGTTAGCTCCCAGCCTTGTTTGTCTGTAGTAGAGGAACATGCTTTCATCATCTTGACATAAAACTGTTCCTCCCTCCAGAATTTTTTAATTCCTGAGGTGATATTAACAGACAAAAAAGTTAATAGCAAACATCTGTATATTTGCACTATGTCACTGACTATAGAGGAAATAGGCAGTTTCCTATTGAAGTAATACAACAATGGGTATCTTTACTCCAAAGACAGGCTTCTGCTTGGATATACTAAAGTTCTAATGTAGAGGCTTCTACCAACTAAATCTGAGTTTCTAAACATTTTGAAGCTTTTAAAATTTTCTGTCGTGGCTGCAGGGCCTGGATTTCTTCCTTCAGTGAACTGTTGGCAGAAGGTGTCGTCGTGCATTATTACGCACGCCTGTCATTTGATTTCTCAGAACTTCTAGTGATGCTTTGTGGAACTCTGAGTTTGGAGCATCTTAGCAATTCCTACCTGAAGGAAACCTTATAACTGTGCCAAACCTTTTAGAAACAGGAGGTAAATAGAGCAGATAGGTGCATAACGTGACATAACAAATTAATGGCAGGCCTGCACCTTCAAACCCCAATTCCTAACTCCTAACTTAGAGCTTTTTATTTTTTAAATTTTGGACTTTTCTGCCCTGTTAAACACAATTAAGAAACCTACCAAGTATGCTGTCCAGCAGGAGTAGGAAAATGAAATGAACAGTTATAACTATTAAGCTAGTTCATACATTTCCATGGCTTTTATTCACTTTTACTTGGAAAATCAACCAAGGCTGGTTTGAAGCAGCTATGGTGGAGAAAAATTAAGACCAGAGCGTACAAAGCACAGTTGTTGAGTTGCAAGGGAATGACTAAAACTAATAATAAGGTGGGAACAAATTTTAGGATATTCAAAGAAGAACATGAAAAGGACCTGGGAATTTTGAGTTTTAAATCTAGTAAGACCAGCTTAAGTGGTAGATTCTCTGTTCTAGGGCTTGGACTTTGGCAGTCTTGGGCCTGTAAATGTATAGTGATATCAGCTTGCAAATGTTCTGGTTGAAGCTGTACCAAATGGGAATCAGTGATTCTGATTCAGCTGACACTGAATGAATACTTGTCATATACTTTGCACTGGACAAGATACAATCTCCGCCTTATTAAGAAAATCCAGAAGTGACCATGGAAAGAAAGTAACTGTACTAGAGACTAAGTGCTCCAGTGGAGATGCAGGAGATACGCTACTGACGTACAAAGAGGGGCGCCGTTAACTCTGACCAGAGGATGGAGGGACGACTTCCTGGCATTCTCATCAGTGGGACATGATATGTTGTCAAAGAGAGAGGAAATGAGCTAGAGGGGAGGGTGAGTAATACATACTCTGTTCATTCATCCATTCATAGGATTTGGGTGTTTGGTGGCAGTGAAAGGATTAGAGCAGCCCCTTTTCTTCTGTTCTCTCTCCCCTACCCCTGGGCAGGGTAGAGTGAAAGCTCGGGTAGAATATGGTTTCCATGGAGCAGAAGAGGTTGTTCTACCACTGAAGATGCAAGGGTTCTGGGTTCATGGTGTTTAGCTTTGGTATTCTAGGATACAGCAAGTATGTAAAGCCAGAACCAAGGAACTGGTTTTATGGCATAGTAGGTCCTCTTGTTCCTCTGATTCTCCCTACCTGTGAATCAGAATCCTGGGTACCTGTGCATTGTTAGGGTTATATTGGGTGCTTTGTAAAGTGTCAAACGGAAAACAAATATTAGGTCATACTCTGATCACCACAGTTCATGTGAAAATGGAGGAGAAGAAAAAAACATGGAGAAGCTGAAGACTTGCCAAACAGATTTTAATCAGTCTTCCCCTTTCCCCAAGATGCTCACAGAAAGCATAAAGAGTTTGATTTCAAAAATATTTTATTTAAAACAAAGCAACAGGAGCAATAATAACAGCTAATATTTGAGTGCTGTGCCAAGCACGTTAATAACATTAATCTGGCTGGACACAGTGGCTCATGCCAATAATCCTAGCATTTTGAAAGGCTGAGGTACAAGGATGACTTGAGACCAGGAGTTCGAGACCAGCATGAACAACTTGGTGAGACCCAATCTCTACAAAACAAAAAAAAATTAGCTGGGTGTGCCTGTAGTCCTACCTACTTGGGAGCTGAAGCAGGAAGATCTCTTAAGCCCAGGAGTTTTAGGTCGAAGTGAGCTATGATGACACCACTGCACATTCGCTCAGATAACAGAATAAGACCCTGTCTCAAAAAAACAAAAGAGAGAAAGACCAATTCAGTCTTCAGGTAACCCCATGAGATTAGTCTTTGAGTCCAGTTTCACTCACGAGGCAGGTGGTTAAGTGACCTCCGCATGGTCACTTGAAGGGAGACAGAATAAGCAGTCTAACTCCAGAGTCCCATAGTCATACTTTGTCATTCTTGTATGTTAAAGATCTGTCCTTAGAGCTGCTCCACTCGGTAAGTCCTGAGTAAACTTGCGCCCATGGCTGGGAAATCCCTATTGTTGATCCCTATCTTGATGGCTGGGTGGTGGGGGAAGGATAAGGTTATCTTCTGAGGGGCCTTTCCAATGCTGTGACACTTGTGGGCACAGCTGTCTATGCTGGAAAAGGCTTTGACACTGCTGGTGGAAGTACCATAAAATACTGACACAGGTCTGTTTGTCTGTGCAGGTGCTATTTTCTTATCTATACCTAAGTGACACAAAATGCCCTTCAATGGTGAGAAGCAGTGTGTGGGAGAGGACCAGACGAGCGATTCAGACTCTTCGCGGTTTTCCGAAAGCATGGCCTCACTCAGTGACTATGAGTGCTCCAGGCAGAGCTTCACAAGCAACTCCTCCAGCAAATCCAGTTCTCCTGCTTGTGAGCCAACAGGGGGGCAGGAGCCCGGGTGGTGGGTGTGCTACTAGAGTTGTGTGCTGGCTTTGAAAACTCAGAAATGGCTGAGAACAGCAGACTTCCTTTCCTTTCTAGATGTACCAGAATAGCACTGCAGAGGCATTGCAGCTTTCTTAGACACATTCTCAGAAATAAATAGCCACTAAAGCTTACAACCTGCTGATTTTTATTTTAATCATTGTCTCTGCTCTGCTTTGGTTTGACCATAAATCAGGCCTTCAACCCTGTCTGTCTTTTCACCCAAGTGGCAGAAAGCCACTCTTTGAGATTATTTCTTAAACCACCCTCAAGGATAAGTTAAAATTGGTCTTTTCTGATTGTTTCTAATTTACATTGAAGGAAAATTGCCTTCATGGAAGGGTCAGAGGGGAAGTGAAATAATAGAGTTTCCTGCTGATTTCAAAAATTGTTGTGCAATTCCCCCCAGAAGGGGGCCCAAGAGAATTATTACACTAGAGGTGTCAGAAAGAATTTAAAAAGGGGGCCACCTCAAACAGAGACATCTTTTTTGTCCTCGTTTGAATGTAGAAACTAGAGATGTGTAAAGCAGGTATGTTTGCCTCTTTTTTCTCTAGTTTTTTAATTGGCATTTTGTTTAGGAAATTTAACACCTTTGCAGAAAAAAGCAACTAATGTTTAATTATGATCAGTGTCCACTTCTAAAAAAATGTGTTCATTTGTATTTATTTTAAATTCATACAGTCTCATTTTAAAAACCTTGGAAAATATATAAGTGTAGAGAAAAGAAAATATTGCTTATTATATCACCCAAAGATGACAGCTGGTAGTGCTTTGCCGTATCTTCATCTTTCACATAGACATATGTGTGTATGTATGTGTGGACTCTTTTCACTTAGGATTATAACTAAAACATTTACTCATGATTATATATTCTTGAAACATTGTTTTTGTGACTATCTACTACTTCATTAAGTGAATATACTTAAATTTACTTAACCATTGGCCTATCATTGGATATTTAGTTTCTTTTTCTTTCTTTTTTTTTTTTTCTGTTACAAATAGTGCTTTATAACATCTTAGTGCATAATAAAGCCTTTCTAGAAATTCCTTTGAATCTCTTTGGGTTATTGGACCAAAAAATACGGACATTTTTCTTCTTTTTCTTTTTTTTCCTGAGACAGAGTCTCACTATGTCATCCTTGGTACAGTGCCATAGCATCACAGCTCACAGCAACCTACAACTCTTGGGCTTAAGCAATTCTTTTGCCTCAGCCTCTCAAGTAGCAAGTTACAGGTGCCTGCCACAACGCCCGGCTATTTTTTTATTGTAGTTGTCATTGTTGCTTAGCTGGCCCAAGCCAAGCTTTGAACCCTCCAGCTCCAGTGTATGTTGCCAGTGCCCTGGCCAGCGCCCTAGTCACTGAGCTATGAACACGGACATTTTTTTTTTTATTGTTGGGGATTCATTGAGGGTACAAGAAACCATGTTACACTGGTTGCATTTGTTGGGTAAAGTCCCTCTTACAATCGTGTTTTGCCCCCAAAAGGTGTGGCACACACCAAGGCCCCAAGACCCCACC
>CAUYRH010123760.1:0-21069 GCA_963574655.1 Perodicticus potto
AGGATATAGAATTCTGGGCTGGAAACTGTTCTGTTAAGTAGATTAAAGGTAGATGACCATTATCTTCTTGCTTGGAAAGTTTCATTAGAGAAGTCTGCAGTCACCCTGATGGATTTGCCCCTGTAGGTCAACTGGCACTTACTCCTGGCAGCTTGCAGAATCTTTTCTTTTGTCTTGACTTGGCCAGGTTCATCACAATGTGTCTTGGGGAAGCTCTGGTAGAATTGAGGTGACCTGGGGTCTGATATCCCTCTGAAAGGAGTGTGTCAGAATCTTTGGTGATATTTGGGGAATTTTCGTTTATAATATTCTCTAGTATGGCTTCCATGCCCCTGGGGCATTCTTCTTCCCCTTCTGGGATACCTAGAAGTCATATGTCTGAAGACTTTCATAAAGTCCCATAATTCTATCAGTGAATGTTGTGCTTTCTCTCTCTTCTTTTTTGCCTCTTTAACTATCTGAGTTATCTTAAGAGCTTTGTCTTTTACCTCTGAGATTCTTTCTTCTGCATGGTCTAATCTGTTGTTGATACTTTCTATTGTATCTGTAAATTCCCTAATTGACTGCTTTGGTTCCTTTAGCTCTTCTATATCCTTTCTGTATTCTTCATATATTATTTGATTCTGTTTTTGGATTTCCTTTTGGTTATTTTCCACTTTATCAGCAGTTTCCTTCATTGCTTCCATCATTTCCTTTATTGTTTTTGTCATTTGCATTCTAAATTCCCCTTCTGTCATTTCTAACATTTCTTTATAGGTGGAATCCTCTGCAGTAGCTACCTCACTGTCCCTTGGAGGGGGACGGGTTGCTCTGGACTGGTTTTTCATGTTGCCAGGATTTTTCTGATGATTCTTCATCATGAGTGTTTTCTTTTATCTGTTTCCTTGCTCTAATTTTCCTTTCATTTCCTTTTGCTCTTTAAGTTACCATGCCTCTGGCCTAGGGTTTTGATGAGTCAGCTGCCAGCGGGATTAGACCAAACAAACACATGCAACCACTTGCCAGTTCTCCACTGCTTTTGTCCTCCTCATAGGGTCCAGACTTCCTGTGTTTCTAAAGTGTTGTTTCTGGGCAGATCCCACCAGCCAGAAATTCCTGGAGTCTTCTCTCCCCAGTCTCACCATGCCCAGTTGGAAGGAAGCTGTTACTTGGCCACCATCTTGCTCCTCTGCCAATTAAAGCTTTTACATTTGATGCCAGTTAGAATTTTTGTGTCAGTTAATAAACTTCTTCAAAACTTCATGGTTATGGACTCAATGTTCATTTCCCCTCAAAAGTCTGACTGAGGCTAACTGGCCCTGAAGGGCTTCTCTGAGATATCAGCAGTGGTTCAGCTGATGGCCACTTGGCTCTCACTACCCAGGAGATTAACTTCATTGTGTTTACAGGGTGGCAACACGGAGAAGGTGAGAGAATGCAAATCCTCATGAGGCCTGGTGCATAAATGGTTTTATGTAACTTTCACTGCATTTTGTTGGCAAGAAGTCACAGGGCCAGCCCAAACACATGGAGGAGACAGCCCCTCTTGATGGGAGGATCTGCAGCACCATGCTGCAATGGGGCTGCTCATTCAGGAAGGGCCGCAGTCAGCCCAGCAGGCCTGTGAGACAGCACTGCTCTCCCTACCTTTAATAAATGTGGAAACTGAGGCTTAGAGAAGCTAAGCAACTGTATTTCAAATCACACCATTTGAAAAATGGTGAAAGTAGGACTCAAACTTAGGTCTTCTTCTAGAACCTGTTCCCTTAGCTCTTCCCCCACAACCTTGAACTCTGGGTATCCAGGTCAACTCTGGGTGGTTTGACCACCACGTAGAGAAATTCTACATGGTAACAGAGAAATCCAGCAAGTGCCAACACCTTATCATTACAAAGCATCTTGAAGAGAGTTGATAAGGAGGCAGGTATACTGTGGCTCATTCAGATCACATAGTCTAGTGCTGGTGCCTTTTCCCTCCCATGCCTTCTTCAGAGGAAGCACCAAACATTTATTTATTTATTTATTTATTGAGAGTCTCACTGTGTTTCCCCGAGTAGAGTGCTGTGGCACCATAGTTCACAGCAACTTCAAACTCTTGGGCTTGCCAATCCTCTTGCCTCAGCCTCCTTAGTAGCTGGACTATAGGCATCTGTCACAATACCCAGCAAGTTTTTCTATTTTTAGTAGAGATGGAATCTCATTTTTGCTCTGGCTGGTCTTGAACTCCTGAGCTCAGGTGATCTACCTGCCTTGGCTTCCCAGAGTGCTCAGATTTTAGGTGTGAGCCACTGCTCCAGCCAGCACTAAGCAGTTCTGAACATTGCTGGAAGTAAGAGATAAAACAGCAACTGTTTTTACTCCTGAGGATCCTGGATGTGTTTCTTTGGTTTTCTCCAGCAAACATGCAACCAGATTTTTCCAGGTGTTGGCAGTCAGATCGCAGTGAAGCCTGTGGATACAGATTCAAGAAGTTCATTCTGAAGTGCAGCAAGGCTGAGGCCAGAAGAGAGCAAGGCTCTCTAAGGACAAGGTGATGTAAGTGGGTGCTATGTCACAGGGAGTGAGTCACTTGCCATCAGATGTGTCCCGTCATTGCTGGTGAGGCTCTGGGCCTACTGCCTTGTTTCACAGACACCACTAACCTCAGGGTCTGGATACTCTGTGAACTGCAAGGACAGAAAATTTGTTGATCAAACCAGTTCATAATGATAATTTTTTTAAAACAACAACAACAACAAAAACACAAACATGAGTTTGTGAATAAAATTTGTAGGGATGCAATTAAAAAAAAAATAGAAAATCTGCTAATGGCTCCAGGGAAAACAGGTAAAAAGATGCCTCTAGCTTTCAGATGCCTGTGAGGCATTCCTACAGTAGTCCAGTCTCTACCTTGGTTCTAATGTGTTATAGAAGAGGCATTGAATGCCCGGTCCAGACACCTCCTCCCTGACTGCAGGCCTGGTATGCTGGGATGATGGTGGATTTACGATGTTTGGAAGTGGCTGAGGGAGCGTGATGAGGCCTCTGCAGGTGTGGGAGCAGGGGGCAGTGAGAGAGCAGAGCAGTGGCATGCACACATGCTTCCAGCTGTGTGCACCTTGTCTGGGTTGGACAGTATAATCTAAGACATCCTGAAATGAAGAGCTTTTCCCTAGAATAAATAATCACCTTCCCAGGATAGTGACTAATGGTGAGCTCAATCCTCCTGTAAGAGTCTCCGCATCACAGTGATATTGAGGACTTCCCAGCCAATGACCACAAGTGGCTGGTGGGCATTAGCGCCAATCCTCACTCTCCACACTCAGTTGATGGAAAGCACTGAGATTTCAAGTGCACCTCCTGGAGAGAGAGTGGACATGCCAATGGGCAAATTTAGTAGCACCAAGAACACAGAGAGTGCCTGTGAATAGAAAGTGGCCACAGCACTTGGAGGGGACAAAAAAGCCCCCTGTGCTCTGTGGCCTCGTCCAGTGTCACGTGGAGCCAGGAATGGCTGCAGAGCTAGTGGCTCTTTCCTGCTTCTTTTGACTCAGATGGAAACAACCTCTTCCTAGGTGTGTGCTTTAAAAAACAAGTGGCCTGAGACTCAGAACAGGGCAGCGAATAGCCCAGAAAGGCAATAACGGACTGAGTGTTGACTTTGTGGACAGGGCACATTTAGAGGACACAAGGAGACGCAGATGGCTTTCGCTGGAGTGGGGCTTTGTGTGTGCAGCTTGGGGGACCCAGACACGAACCAGCTTCTGGATGGTGGGGTGCCCCGTGCACTTCCCTGGATGCCTGATAGCCACTCTCTGTCCTTTCCTGAGGAGGTGTATCTGTGAGGACCCACTGTGCTCTAACTTGCTGAAGCTCAGCCAGGATGCCTGCATAGTTCTCTGGCATGCTGGGCCCAACAGTGCAGCGTTACCAGTACTCATGGGGTTCAGTGTCCAAACACCCTCACTCAGCAAAGAGCTAGAAACAGGTGATGCCAGCTGTGGGGTCCTCTGTAGACCAGCACAGGGGCAGGTGAGGGCCCCTCCACCTCAGCTGAACTTGCCATGCAAACCTAAACAAGGGAAACCCCACCTCTCCAAGGACTGGGAGCTTCTCTATCACGAAGTTTACTATAGCCATGTGACAAGCATCTTGCTGAAGATGGAAAGCTGGAGGTGTGGGACAGGAAGAGCTCTGTAGTAGCTGAGTCCAGGAAACGTTGTATTAAGCCAGTTAAAAAAGTTTCTTCACCACAGGATTCCTCTGAATAAATAGTCTCATCCTAAGGTGCAGGTGAGTCTCTGAGAAGAGACCACCCTCATTTGTGCAGCCAGGGGAGTCCAGCTCCTCCCTTTCCGGGGCAGCGGCTTGGGATGGGCGTGTGGGCCCTAGGGTCAGCCTGTCTGCTGAAGGCAGGCTCTCCCATCGATGGCTGTGTGGCAGTGGGCAACTTATTCAATCTCTCTAAGCCTCAGCTTCCTTACTTGTAAAAGGAGTATAATAACAGCACCTGCCTTATAAGGTTGTTGTAAGGTCATGGAAAATAAATTAGATAATTCATATGAAACATTACATTCATTTCATGGCCTCAGTGATAGTTAAAGCCTAACAAATTTAACTATGTGTGTGTGTGTTTATAGCGTATGTATATATAATATATAGCATATATATATAATATATAGCATATAAAGCACTTTGCAGAATAAGTGTTTCATGGTGAAGACTTTCAAAATAAAAATGTAGGGACATTATCCTAGCGAATGTTAGGGCTGCTATTTCACATCTATGACATTGCCCCGGCTGAAAGGATCGGTTTAAGTTGGTCTAATTAGAAGGATGCTTAAGAATGTTCTTTGATAGTTGAGAAAAGAAAACCACTTTGAACCTGAGTGATCTGTGGACGAGTGTTGGGCATGGGACCACTCAGGGCAGTTTATTATGAGGCAAGTCAGTGGGAAGCAGATACCCAGAAGACAACAAGACACAGATGGTGCCCTCACCAAGCCTCTCTAGAAGCCTGACCCTCCCTTGCACTTTTTCAGTCCGGAGAGCTTATAAATTCCTTGCAGCTGAAGTAAGTACAAGTAAGGTTTTCTGTTGCCAGCGCCTGCAGCCTCCCAGCTGATGGTGTTGTGAGCAGGGGCTGAGGAGCAGTGCGGGCTGCTGGGAACAGCAGGGCACAGATGCCCTTTAGGCTGTGCTGTGCCCTGGGCTGTGGGGAACTGTTTTCTTTTTAGCTTCCTCAATGATGGAAAGGAGATCTTGAAATCTTTTCTACCCAAACTTCATGGTAAAAGTGAGGTACAAAGAAGAGAAGTGTGTGAAAACACATCTAGTGTTCTATGAATGCAAGGCAGAAATGTTTATAGCAATAGTGGAAACTTGAGCACTTCTTGATTTAAAGCTGTTACACTGTGGTGGTACAAGATTTTTGGCTAATGCTAAAATAAGAACATAAAACCCAGCTGTCAAAATATTATAATTGGTTTCTGTCTAACCCTAAGGCTTTACATTTTGTGATACTATAAGTTTAAGGGCTTATCTGTGGGTTTCTGCCATTCTCTAATATTCTGTCCCATTAGAATTCTATAGCCCTGAGTATTTCAAAAGAGACTCTGGAAAGTATTCATATATAAACAAGGAACTTCACATTATGGTAATTTTATTTTTAAAAATTTTCAAACTCTGCGAAATATTAGTTCTCATTTATCCTTATTTATAATTCAACCAAGTGGGCCAACTACTATTTGATAAAAGATAGTGAAGGGCTAATTTCTTGTTTTAGAGGGATTTTTAACCAACAGTAATGGGGGAAAGTTAAAAAAAAATCATTTAGGAAAAAGCAAGAAGAAAGAAATTCTGTAACAACTTAAATGAAGTTGATACTTTAAATTATGAGCAATAATAATTATCTAGTGTTATTGGAAAACACAGTTCTCCATGGGTTTCTTGCATCTTACAAGTCTTGCTGGGTAGTTTAAGAATGAAAGGCCTGACTTCTCTTTAGACCATTTCTCAGGATTTTGTTTACCTCAAACAACCTTGAGAATGGAGTAAGGTAGCAAAAGAATGGGCTTGTGTGCTGTTTGCTTTGACAGTGGTCACCCAAGCTCAGTGTCCCTCAGATGTGAAACTAACCCATTGCTTGTAGTACTGTGTCTGGGCATCTGCCTGTCAGCCTGCAGGATTTCAGGAAAAGGAGAACTGGCACGCATGCCTTGTCCTGAGTGATCCTGTGTCTGATCCAGGGGTCTCTGTCTTCTGCTAGCATCTGTGAAACAGAAATAGGCTAACGTATTTGCTGATAATGGAGTAAAAGTAGATCCCAGAGTCTCCACAGGTCTTGACATTTTTGGCAATCTCGTGTTTGATTTATTTTCATACAAATTTCTTGTTCAGATTTCACATCTTTCATGTTCTTTGTGGGCTCCTGGCATCGGCGTTAACCAGCAGAGGGAGCCCATGCTGATTAGTTAGATACAGGCTAGCTCTCTTCGGGGCACACGCCAGGGCACCTCACAGACACAGCCCGCTCCCAGGGAAAATGCCGTGCTCGCTTCAGCCGCACGGATGCTTAGGGAGAATGAAGGACACGAAATAGTAGCATCATTTACTTGGGCTTTGGGATATCAAAGGGAAAATACTACATTTTCCAAGGAGACTTCCTGGGTAGGAAGAAGTTAGAGAATATGTGTTACCAACCCCAAAGCAGTTGAAAGAAATATTTTCTAAATATTTCTAAATAAGGAATTATTCTAAAGTTGACAACACTAGAGATAGCACTGAAAAGCGAGGTCTTCAACACAGTAAAATATTTGTCCTTGCAACACCTGAACTTTCTCTTTGCTCTACAATAAAACCAACAACTATAGGGCGGCGCCCATGGCTCAGAGGAGTAGGGTGCCAGCCCCATATGCCGGAGATGGCGGATTCAAATCCAGCCCCAGCCAAAAACTGCAAAAAACCCCCCCAAAACAAAAAACAACTATAAAATTACATACTTGGTGATTTGTATAGAAATTATGTCTCGATAAAGTTGATTTAATTAAAAAAAAAAAAAAAGAAATGAGGGGATAAGCCTGATGTGCTGGTATACCCTGGTAGTTCCAGCTACTTGGGAAGCTGAGGCAGGAGGATCGCTTGAGCTCAGGAGTTTGAGTCTGTCCTGGGCAGCATTGTGAGACCCCACCTCTAAAAGAAAAAAAAAGTAGAAATGAGGCTCTAATGTGGAAATTATGTGTCGTTCAGTATACTTGAGAACTCTAGGTCAAGCGCATGAATAAGTGCACACACTGGTCTTGTGCTCTTTGCTTGAGCATCTTCATGTTTAAGCTTTTGCCCAGCACAAGTCCAGGTACATATGGGCAGGTCCAGAGCTGACCATCTGTCCGGAGCTGGGCAATCTCCCGGTCAAGTTCAGAATCAGTACTTGACAAGTTCTGAACCTCCTGTTTGTTTATAAAATAAAGCTTCTCTCAATCATTTTGCCTCTGGGTAGAAGCCCAAAACAAACACATTCATTAAAATAAAGGAAATAAATCTAATGGTAACTCCAAACTGCATTTTAAGAATTGCCACATGGAAGGAAACCAAATTGAATGTTATTAATGATAAGGATAGTGATAATGAAAAATATTTAATAGTGTCTGTTGTAACTTGAATTTTATTTTGAAACTTGGGAGTTGTATGTGTTGTAGTTATGTTTTTCCACTTTCAGAGAGATTTTTACTTCTGTCTCAGAGACATAACTCAGTGGATGTGGGAAAGTGGTCTCTTTAATTATGTGTTTTTCATTTCATCATTAGTTTTAATTTTAATTTTTTTTTACTTCGCATAATAGCTATAATGCTTACAGACACTTTCAAGAACTTAAATGTTAGAAGAATAAGAGTGGTAAGGAAAGCAAAAGGCTAATTTTCAAATATAGTTAATCTTTAAGGCAGGCTATACTCTTTTATTATTGGTTTTTATTAAATCATAACTTTGTAAATTGATGCATTTATGGGGTTCAGGGTACTGCTTTGATGTGAAATGTGAAATGCTTACATTGAACTAAGTAACACGTCCAGCACAATTATACTCATTTCTTAACAGTTTTGAAATGTACCATTGCATCATGCACATTAGGTGAGGTCCCCCTAAATATCCTCCCTCCTACCATATCCCCCCTCTCTCCCCTTCCCTTCTACTTTCTGGACTATAGTTATGTTTGGCCATTCATATGAGTGTGTAGGTGATTATATATTGATTTAATAGTAGTATTGAGTACATTGGATACCATTTTTTCCCATTCTTGAGATACTTTACTAAGAAGAATATGTTTCAGTTCCATCCAGGTAAACATAAAAGATGTGAAGTCTCCATCTTTTTTTATGGCTGCATAGTATTCCATGGTGTACATATACTACAATTTGTTAATCCATTCTTGGGTTGATGGGCACTTGGGCTGTTTCCATGTCTTGACTATAATGAATTGGGCTGCAATAAACATTCTGCTGCAAATGTCTTTGTTGTAAAATAATTTTTGATCATCTGGGTATATACCTAGTAGAGGAGTTGCAGGATCAAGCAGTAGGTCTACTTTTAGTTCTTTGAGTGTTCTCCAAACTTCTTTCTAAAAAGGTCGTATTAGCTGCATTCCCACCAGCAGTGTAGAAGTGTTCCCTTCTCTCCACATCCACACCAAGATCTGTAGTTGTGGGATCTTGTGATGTGGGCTAATCTTACTGGAGTTAGATGATATCTCACAGTGGTTTTGATTCGCATTTCTCTAATGATTGAGGATGATGAGCATTTTTTCATGTGTTTGTAGGCCATGTGCCTGTCTTCATCAGAGAAGTTTCTGTTCAAGTCTCTTGCCCACATAGAAATGGGATTACTTATTATTTTCTTATTGATTAGTTTGAGTTCTCTGTAGATTCTAGTTATCAGACCTTTGTCAGAAACATGACCTGCAAAAATTTTCTCCCATTTTGAAGGTTGTCTATTTGCTTTAGTTACTGTGCTCTTGGCTGTGCAAAAGCTTTTTAGTTTGATCAGATCCTAGTATTGTATTTTTGGTGTTGCTTCAATTGCCAAGGGGGTTCTCCTCATAAAATATTCTCCCAGACCAATTTCTTAAGTGTTTTCTCTTAAGTCAGGCTATACTCTTAGAGGAAGTGTTGTAAGAAGAAGTGATGTAAGGCGAATCTAATTTCCCATTCAAACTCATAAGGGTTATTTTCCTTAACAAGGATCTACTGATTAACTCCTAAAAGAGCACTCTATGGATTCAACTGCAGGTATGTGCGGCAAAGCTTCAGGGGCACTTGCACATTAAGGAGAGCAGTGAAGGTGTTGAACACTGGGTGTGGCGGCTCAGGCCCGTAATCCCAGCACTCCGGGAGGCTGAGGCAGATGGATTGTTTGAGCTCGGGAGTTCCAGACCAGCCTAAACAAGAGCCGAGACTACATCTCTACTCAAAAAACAGAAAAACTGGCTGGGAGCAGAGGTGCACACTTGTAGTTCTAGCTACTTGGGAAGCTGAGGCAAGAGGATTGCTTGAGCCCAAGAGTTTGAAATTGCTTTGATGCCACAGCCCTCGACCCAGGGTGACAGAGTGAGACTTTGTCTCAACAACAACAACAACAACAAAATAAAAACAGAAAATATAATACTGTTTTGGAAAATAGTTTGGAAGTTCCTCAAAAAATTAAAAATAGAACTATCGTATGAACTAGCAATCCCACTTCTGGGTATATACCCAAAGGAAATAAAATCAGCATGTTAAAGAGATAACTATATTCCCATGTTCACTGAAGCACGAGAGACGACCTCAGGGCCCATAAATGGAAGAGCAGATATGGTCCCACACACTGTATGGCACCCTTGGCTTTGAGGTAGTGAAGATGCTTAGCCAGGGGATACCAGGGGTCACGTTCAGCTGATTGCTTCCTCTTGGGTACAACCGATGAGCTAGTTCATGTTATTTTATCTTAGATGTTTTTCTCATTGTCTCTTTCCCCAAGTAGCTCTGACATTTTTCACTCCTCTTACTGTGTGATCCAAAACATACCTTTCTTGGAAGTGGCAATCGTGTCTCAAAATGTGGGTCTGGTGTTTTATCCCCCGCTGCTCTCCACAGAGGCGCCCAGGCACATTCAGGAAAAGGGAGGTGAAAGCGAAGGGTGTGAGTGTGAGTCAGGCCACGCAGTCGGAAGAGGGATGTCTTCCAGGCGGCGTGCCCGCCAGTTACCAGCTCACGGTGGCCAGGCTGCAGTTCAGACTTGGCACTCTGAGTTGGGTTAGTTTAGTGGCAGGAGGGCCAGCTGGCTATCGAGAGCCTGCTGGGGAAGGTCTCGTAAAGCCTGTGCCTGGCCTAGTCACCACGCCCGCGCTGACCTGTGGGCGACATGGCAGGCACAGAGTCCTATTCATAAGCTTGTGTTTTTGGAAGAAAGGTCCAGAGTCTCTAAAAAGGAGCAGTGAGACAGTGACATCATAATGATATTTATTATTTCAGGTCAGACTGGCACCTACTAAATCATCAAGGCCACAGGTAGGTTTTTCCACTTGAGGAACAGCTTCTTTCCATCTGAAGCCAGGCTCTTGGGAGGCAGGAGGCACGCATACTCCCTCCCAGTGCCTGCGTGGGTAGGAGGAAGGCCCCCATGACACCCACTTCACTTTATTTTCACTCCCCCACCCCAGGAGTCGAGTGAATTAACTTTTATAGGGCACAGACTGGGATGGCTCCGACTGTGGACAGGCCCTCTGGCTGCCACCTCTGCAGTGAGATTGTGACGTGGGGAACATCACAGCGTGTTCTGCCCCTGAGTGCTCCTGTGGGGCCAGAAATTCCCTTTTTATTTAAGCCTTTAAGTCCAACTTTTTAAGGGCCCTAATAACAGATACTATCAATTTATTTGAAATATATAACAAATAAGATTGTTACCATTTTTATCATAGATTTATTTAACACGTTAGTGTGGCCTAGAAAGGTCTGAGAGAAGGGGAGTGGTAAATTTAGGTGGGGATGGAGGGAGTGGGAAAAAGCCAGTGAAGAGGGCTCGGCCTGGGATGCTGACCATGCTAACTGACGGTGCGTGAGTGTGTGCATGTGTGTGCACCTGCTTGTTCAAGTGTGCATGTGTGTGTGTGTGCATGTGCAACGCGCCAGTGTGTCCGTGCGGGTGAGTGTCCTGTCCACACATGTGCGTGTGTGTGCTTGTGTGAGTGTGTATGCACAGGGGCTCGGAGGTGGGGGAGTGGCTGGGAGGGAGGAGTAATACCAGGCTGTGTATGTCAGGGCTTGAGGGGTTAGGTACAGTCCATCTTCACACCTGCATGTGATATACAGAGGGTGCCAAAAAATGTACACAAGTCAAGAGATGTTATCTATGTGTTACTTTTTGAAGTTGAATTGAAGGCACCCTTACTGATCAAGTGTACCTAGACATGCTTCAGATATCCATTTTACTTGCAATTAATACACTTTTGGGGAATGTTCAATTTTACTTCCAACATGATCTCTTAAAACACATTTTTTGCCCCCCACCCCCAGGATATATTTCCATTCCAGCCTGAGTGGAGATTGTGGCTAGAATGGTGATCTTAGGGATCACAAAGTTGATTTTTAGATATGGAAACATTCCAGTTCCAAGGGGTTTGGGCACTTAACCTTTCTTTTTGTTTCCTTGGACGGATGCTGATGTGGGCTTGGGGGATTCCAGAGAAACAGCTCTGTGTGGCCTCCTGTGGCCACCCCAGGAGTGCTTCCAGCCCTGGGGCTGTGGTTTTCCTTACATGCATTGCTTTCCCTGTGTTGCAGCAGCTGCATCATTAAACTAACTCCGTGCCTGAAAAGGATAAATCTATGCTGAGATTAAGATAATGCACTCAAATTTACATAACATGTCAAGTCCAGAAGGATCCCAAAGTGCACGGTCCACAGAAAGCTCTTGGAAGGGCTGAGACGCAGCAGGCTTCCTCTGAGACCTCCCAGCCTGACAGGTGGAACAGGGAGGCAGCTCAACAGTGTCAGATGGGGTGGCTGAGAAGGAGGAAATGCCAGACAGACCTTTTCGTGCTTGTTAAGCTTTTGTAACGCTCCAGCTCAGCAGCTTAGAAGAAATTGTCTTACCTCAGTGTTGGCAGATAAGGATTGAAAGCTCAAAAGGATGAGGCCCCTGGCGGCATCCCGCAGCAATGTCCCTCAAGACGCTCAGTGGAAGGAAGAGCGATGGCTGACGGTTCTGCTGCACAGCCCTTGGGGGCTGGCAGGATCCCACAGCCCCTCCCTGGCCCCTGGCTGCAGGCACTCAGCCTGCTGTTTGTCCAGCTCAAGGAGTTGATTCTACCTTGGGACCCTGCACTGGTTCCCTGTGCCTGGGTTATCCCTGCCCCTGGGTTCACTCCTTTGTTTCAGTTTCAATGGGGTTATTGGCCAGATGTCAGCTCCACAGGGAAAGGGCCCTGACCCTGGCCACAACACCTGCCTCTAGGCACAGCCAGTGCCCTTGTCTGTGTCCCTTCTCAGAGCATGTAGCTATTGGAAATTACAGCCGTTTTCACCTGTGCACTGTTCATTGTCTGTCTCCCTAACGGAATCTGAGCTACATAGTTTAGGGATGTTGTTCCATGCTCTGCCACATCCTTGGGGCCTCAGCAAGTGCTCCCTAACACCAGGGATGCAGGGGTGTGTGAGGTGCCTGCAGCTGGAGATCTCTGTGTGTTGGCATTCAGGGGGCAGCATCAGCCCTTGTGCCAAATTGACATTTTGTTGAAGTAAATGGAATTTGTCATTGACAGAGGCCTCTGCTTTCTTTAGGGCATTTTTGACATGTTGGATACTAGGAAGACAGGAGTTTTTCCTTTTCCCTTTCAGAAGGGGTTTGGTGTGTGGCAGAGTACAGTGACTTCTTCCCTGGGAAGAGTGATGACTTGGTTTCAGACAGCTCCCTGGCTCAACTGCACGTGGAACCAGAGCAGTGTCCCCTCCATCTTTAAGAATGCCACTACTTTGGACGATGGATATGCAGCACAGGACACAGTATAACCACAGGCGGGTACACGAGATGGTGTGGGGCTGGGGGAGGGTCCTAGGCTAGGTGGGGTTTCCTTGATGGAGGGAAGGGACCAAGGGAGCAGCACAAGGGGCCCTGGAGTCAGAGAGGAGGACCAGGGCAGGGAGCAAGGAGGAGCCAGGAGTGCCTGGAGCCGGAGCCTGGCGAGACGGGCCCTCCTCTGCCCCGGACATGATCTCATCAACTGAGCAGGACCAGGCTGGGCCCGGATTTATAAGGAAGACCTCCCAGGAAAGGCAGGGCACTGCAGGGGTGGGTGCTGGTGATTCAGAGTGGCAATTCTTCTGAGTCATTTTTGAATAGCTGTTCCAGGACTATGTGTGTGGGAGGGTGTGTGTGCGTGTGTGTGAAGGAGACTGGTGCATCTCCAGATGAGGGAGTGCATGACCCTGGCACCTCAGGGCACTGTGCTGGTCTGCAGGGTACTGAGCTCCCAGGTCTGCGGGCTTTCCTTCTGCTCAGCTGCCGATTCCTTTGAACTGATCTCTGGGGCTCTGACACTCTGAGATGATGAGGGCTGTTTGTACATCAGGGGGAAATACACAGATAGATGCTGCATATTTCTCAGCCTTGAGGGGCCTTTCAGAGGCCAAATGCACTGGAATGCCCAAACCTGTGCAAGTACAATTCTTCTTAGCAAAGTGATGGTGTCCAGAACTCCACAGGACAGGAAGGGTCCATGCTAGCCGCTGTCTACGGGAGGGGGAGGATGGGCTGGACCAGGCCGCCAAGGCTCATCTGGAGAGGACAGGCAGTGGGAAGTGTCCTGCTAATGATCACTGTGTGATCCTCATGGGACTCCCCACCCCAAAGCAGGCCTTTGTGACCTATACTAACCACAGATTTGCACTCAGCGGGCAAATCCTCTCTGCTAGGTGAAGACCTGTCTTCATCACTTTGGGTGAAGTACTAATGGTTCCCCTAGAAAAGCTCTAGGTGCATCTTAACCAGCCCCCATGCCTTCCATCCTGAACAAGTGGCTCGTGGGGCCGGGAGGTGTGTGTGTGTGTTTTTGGCATGCCCTACCGCTCTCTGAGTGGCAGTGTTCAGGCACCTACCACCCACCTGTGCAATCAGCCTGCTCCCAGTTGGTACTCAGCATGGGGTGGGGGTGGACAGCTGATCTGAGATCTCTGAGATGTTGGTTGTGAAGGCAGAAGACAGACTTCATTCTCTGATAATCTCAGGGGAGGCTCTAAATGGAAACTCTTCATTAGTCCTGACTAAAGGCAGGCAGATTTTTCTGAGTTACTTTTGTCTTATTTCTTCCTTAGTTAAAGACAGAGTCTTACTATTTTATTATGAAATATTTTGATGTGTTCATTGCTGGTAGGCTTGTAACTAAGACTCACAGGCCCCTAGTAAGTTTTAGAATGATTAAAAAAAAATTCTCAGCTGGTTATAGAAAGCTGCTGATCATGGGGCGTATGGGAAGGTGCCAAGCAATATGCAGAAACTCTCTTTCCTGGTTTAAGGTCAACAGCCCTCGAAATCAAGATGGAGAAGATTTGGCATCAGAACACCATCTATATTCAAGCATAAATAAGTCAGCTCATAGATGCGAACACGAGCCTTCCCTGTGACTTTGCTTCCTTGTGTATGGTCGCAGGAATGTTACAGCGCACTGCATAATTTTTACTCTGATTTTAATATGCCAAGTATGCATAAGCCACATAGTGAGCTGGTAGTTAAAAAACATGAGTTTTCTATATTTCTTGACTTCTCTGCGGTTGAACTATAAACTATGTGATGAATATTCTTATCTGTATGAAGAAATATCAAGAATTCTCCATGTGCTGACTGGGCAAATATACCTCAACTTTCTGCCATACCCAAGTTATGAATCTCTTCAGAAACGTAGGCTGCATGAAGCCGGTACTTAGAGGTTGGCCTCTGTGCGCAGGTGCCTCGGACCTGCTCCCAGCTGACACCCACTGCTTTCCCGCAAGGTTACCTGCTCGGGCGAAGCTATTAACTAATTGGCAGGTGGTGTTGTAGAAACACGCCAAAACCCGGTCCTCCAGCTTGAAGGACCAAAGGAAGGTGCAGATGGGGCCTATCCGAGCCTTTTTCTTAACATCTTAAAAAATTTCTAGCTTGCCGAGGATACATGCAGCGTGTTCTCCAAATTTCTTTACCTGCTTCCTATGCATTAAAACTATGCATTAGATGCCACCTGGGGCCACTAGATGTCACCGCCTTCAACCTGTTCCGTGCACTGCGGGCGGTGACTCAAGGGGGAAGAGCCCCTTCTGCGGCTTGCCAGACGCCCCTAGAACCGGCCGGTGGCATTTGTGGTGGTTTTCTGCTGGGTTCCAGGTGAAGGGGAGCAGCCTAGTTGCAGGGAGCTCACGGGCAGGTGCCTCGCGGATCGTGCAGGGCGCACGGAGCGGACAGCAGCTGAACCCCCGCGAGCAGCGCGCCCCCTGCCTGCACGTGCTCCTCTCTGAGTCCCCGTGGCCACAGGCACACAGCTGCCTAGGTCCCTGTAGACCTCCACCTCTAGTTAGGTCAGGGAGGCCCCATGTGGTGGCCCTGGGGGAGCCAAATCCACCCTGTGCATGCGCCGGCTCAAGGCTGGCTTCAGATAGGGAACCCTGGGTGTCCAGAGCCACCCGAGTGGGTGGCGCAGTGGAGCCTTAGAACCCACAGCTAATGCTGAGCTACTGCCAGCCGCAAGTGGCCCACGAGACAGCCTCAGGAGTGCGGTCTGCAAGGAGCGAGTGTAGGGAAGCATGTTTTAATATTCACTCCTACTGTGTATAACAAACTCACCTGCAGTTCCTACTGCAGATGTTAACTCGTGTAGGAGAGAGAACAGCCTGAATCAACCTCCAGCCACAGCTAGAAGGCCCAGCGCACTCTAGGGTGCATACAAGAAGGAAAGTCACAATAGAACAGCAGGTTGCAGTTTTGCTTGCTGCTGAGGAAGACTCTCCCTGTGCTTGCATAGGAGGTCAGTTGATTTCCTAGTTCTGAACTCGCTTCTCTGCTGAGAAGAACCCTGCCAGCGCCGGGCAGAGGACACTGTGGCTAGTTCTTCCTGAGTAAGCCTCCTTAACTAAGGGAGAAGGGGCCCATCTTCTGCTGCCCTAGCTAGAAAGAGCAGGCCCCTGGTTGGGGGTGGGGGTGGTGAGAGTTCTTTCTGCCGTGGGCACATTTGGAAAAATTGCAGCTTTTCTGTTTCTACCTGAATGAATTATCTGGATAACAGGATTCAAAGGTTTTATCTACAGTTTGTGTTTGTGCTGTGCTAAGATGATTCTAAGTGGGTTGGAGCAGAGGGGATCCCACGGGTACGAAGGCAGAGATGAGGCGGGATGCTGGCCAGGGCATCAGTGTGGTCCTCAAGGTGGGAGGACTCGACAGAGGAAAAGGCAGCAAAAGTATTGTGGTGCCCAGACAAGCCTGGAGCTCCTCATCCAGTAAATACCAGGCATTGGCTGTGTGCTGGGCACACTTAGGCTGCTTTAGTGAACAAAACACATGAAAATCACAGGCCATGTGGAACGTACCTTCCAGGGAAAAGAGATGAAAAAGAAATGGATGCAGTAAATTATATAGTTGGTAGATTTGATGAGAAGGGCTAAGGGAAAATAGGAGGAAAGGGGGCAGGAGAGTGTAGGGTGGGAAGGCCAGGGAGGCCCCCAAGGGAAGGTGCCATCTGAGCAGAGTCCGTCACGGAGATGGCAGGGGTCCAGACCTTGGGGCCAGTGCTGCCCTGGACCCGAGGCAGGAGCATACTGGTGTGCAGAAGTGTGGCTGGAAAAGTGACCAGGGAGAGTGCTGAACTGGCGCAGAGAGTCTGATCCAGTTAGGATGTGTGTGCATTTCAGCTGCTGCCCTGGGGGAGGTAGGTTTGAGAAAAGGGGTGCCAGGCTTTGACTTCTGTTTAAAGACTAGAAGGGGCAAAGGCCAATGAAGAGGCTGCTTGGACCCTGCATGGTGGTGCTGAGAAGTGGTTGGTTTCTGGATATATTTGGACTAAATGTGACATGAGACCAAGCACAGACCAGCGCTGGACTGGCCAGAATTAGCTCAAGAGGGTGGGCTATTAAACATTCAGAAGCTCTGCCACCTGGTGGCTAAACCTTTGGTGGCCTGAAATTGGCCGTGGTGGGTGTGTTCATATCCTGGAAGTGAGCCAAGGCTGCAGACCAGGGCTCTTTTCTTCTGCAGAGCAGGTTTCTTTTTTTTCTATTTTTATAATATTATTAATATTTATTAATATGAATGCATTATAGATACAATCTTTAAATAATGACATGATTATTAACATCCTATTGTTTCCCCCAGATTTTTACATTGTAATCTTCGCAACATGTCAACCAAAGCCAACGATGACCACGACCACTAACACAGGATTTATATTTAGCTCACATTTCCAATCTTCTCCCATGAATACCTAACTTTTGAAAGAATTGGCTATATTTATTGACTACATTTTCCTCTAGCTTGCTATATGACTTTCTCTATTAATGCTATTTAGAAATGCATCCTTAAGCTAAAAACAAAATCTTTAAATTATCAAAATATCCCTTGAAACTATCTATACTGTCATATGTTTTAAAAACTTGACATTTACCTGATACTTTCTTTTTACAGAATTTCTCCTGTAAAAATTTTCCTTTTGTACTTTTCTGGACGCTCTTTCTCTTTTTCTTCTTCAATCTTAAAACAAAAACAACCCCCCTCCCAAATCCAGGGAGTTCCTCATGGATCTGTCATTAGTATTAATTGGAAAATACTGATGAGGACATTATGTATTATATTGACATGGGAGATTAGAACAACATAATTTCAAATAAAGTTTTGAATTCAGTGGACTCGGGGCTGCACTGGCTGGTGGGAGGAGGCTGCATCAGCTTACATCGCTGGGGCTCCTGCTAACCTTCCACCATTGCAGATTTCTGCTGTCTGAATTTGAAGGTAGTGCTGCACTAGTAATTAGCCCTCTCTTCAGGTTGAATATATCCATTCATGTTTCTCCAAAGGAAAGAGATATGTAAAGTATCATACGATTAAAAATAATCATGTATTTTAGATCCACACTCATTGTTTTTGATATGGCAGGTGGTGACTGGACCGCAGATCTTTACAGTGGTGACAGGTGAGTTGGGGCCCACTTTGGCCCACTGGGCTGTTTCTTTGAGCTGTGTTGCACAAAAACATGTCCTTGTGAGCCAAACTTTCCCTCCTGGTGCTGTCACAAACTGTCTCTCCCTCTGTCCTAGTCTGTGCCTTCTGAGGATGTCCACGAACTAAGCATTGTGCTCCCCAGCACTTTGAGTAATGAGACAAAGGGTGTACCCCAATATTCCATAAGATTGGTTTTTGGCATTGTCTGTGATTTTGACTTGGAGACATTTGGTTATACCAACTTACCCTCCTTGTTATGATGAATATCTGAGGTTAAATTTTAATAGGAATTAGCCTGACCCAAGCTATGTATGGTGGACACTCCAGTGCCCAGGAAAAGTCCTGAATACCCTTTAGAATGAGCACAGCTAGAGTCACTGAGAAAATTTATAAGAACTGACTTTTCTGTGAAGTTTCCAGAACTCTCATATACTGCATGGTCATGGTCTGGTACTGAGAGCCCACACCTACCTGTGTGGGCCAGGCCAGGGGGAGCAGGAGCTCAGAAGCCCAAATCTGAGGCCCAGATCCCCAAAGTGTTGGGGAGCACAATGCTTAGTTCACTGACATCCTCAGAAGGCTGTGAGGGCCAGGGTGGGCTGGACTTCTGGCCCCGGAGCCACATGTCTAGGCACAGACCCACCTGGCCTTGACTTACTCTTTTGGAAGGAAAAAGCCATGGTGGGCCCTTAGCCTCTGAGGATTGTGCAGGGTTGGCTCTTGTGAGTCCCTGGAGTCCAGCAGGGGATCTGCAGCCACTCCTGCTGTTCACAGGAGGTGTGGTCTCTACCCAGGCTCACTGCCAGGGCCTGCTTGCCTGTGAGGGTTTCTGCAGGACTGGGTGGCAGAGCTTTGGACATTAACCAGCTTGGACTTGTATCCTACTCCTACACGTGCCAGCTCTGTGACCCTGGGCACACAACTCCCCTGCCTGGTGTTTGCTTCCTTGTGGGCAGAGAAGGATGACACGACTTTCAGTGAGCACACTTAGGATCATGCCCAGCACACATTGGTGCCTTCCAGGGGAGGAGTGCTTGGGTGTGTGTGAAGCACACCCCTGATATTCCTGGGGCCTGGGGAGTGCTCCGTCATTAAGGGGTGGGGCAGGGAGGAAAACTTGCCAATACACCCCGTGGGGAAATGTGGCCAGGTGCCTGCTGCTACCTTCAGCAGAAATCAGGGCCCCAGCAGGGAGGTGCAGAAGAAACAGAACCCCTGGTGCCTGCACAAATGTGGGGAAGACGAGGAGGGAGAGAAACCACACATGGTGTAGTAGATTTGCTGCTTTGGAGTAGACCAGGTCTCAGGAGTTCTCTGAGTGATCTTGGTCAAGGTGCTCACACCCGGGTCTCTGTGACTTCTATGAAACCCAGGCTTTGGGAGTTCTGAGTAGAATGGAGGGTCAGACAGCCCAAGCTCCCAGGTGTGACTCATGCACTCACTTCTGGTAGCTCATTTCCCTGGTGGAAGCACTCCCCAAGGAGCTGGCTGCAAGAGGGTCCCAAGGGAGAACCGTTCCAGGTGGGAATGGATGAGAGGGTGCTGGCAGCACAACCTGTGAGGTTGTTTGGGTCAGGGCAGTAGGGACTGGCCCTCAGATGGTGCTTGTCTGAGTAGAGGCTTGGGGCTTTATAGGACCTGCTGCTGGGCCCTGTTGCCCTGGGTTCACCATGGCTGTTGGTGCCTATGATGGTTCCTAGAAGGGCTGAGAAAACTGGATTCCACCAGAGGAGAGAGGGATGCCATAGGCTGTGTGGTCTTCTCAGAACAGCTCTCTTGTTTTACATGCACCACACTGTGCTGGTTAATTTCACACACTAACTTGCTTGGGCCATGGACTGCCCAGATAGTCAGATGCTATTTTTTTATTTCTGTGAAGGTATATTTGGGTGAGATTAAAATTTGAACAAGTAGACTGAGTGAAACAGACTTCTCTCCCTAATGTAGTGGCCTCATCCAGGCAGTTTAGGGCCTGAATAGAGCAAAATGCTGATTCCCCCAAACTGTTGACTCCTTGCCCACAAGAGAGACAATGAAAGGAAGGACTTCAAGCGTGAGTCTGTACAAAAGATGTTTTATTTTGTTAGAGTAGTCCTCTCTCCTCGCCTTCTTCCTCTCTTCTTCTTTTTATACACCCTTATTAAGGAACCTCGGGGGCTTGAACTAACTCGCAGATACCACAAGGCATTTTTGCCTGAAGGATTTTTTGGCTCAACAAAATGTATTGCACCTGCAAAATAGGTCAACAAAATAAGAACATGCTGACCTCTAAACATTGAGCTGGTTTAGGTCGGCTAGTCCCTAAAGAGGAACATGTTTTTGTTATTGTTCCGCAATCAGTGCTGTTCTTTTCCTTTTATCCTTTATTATTAACAGCTGCTATTCCCAAGGTTAAGATCATGCAATAATGCCTCCAGGGAAGGGTCCACAAGATTTAAACTTAACCATTCAACATTTGGATTTTACAGACACCTACAGAACATTTCATCCTAACAAAACTGAATACACATTCTTCTCGTCAGCCCAAGGAACATACTCCAAAATCGATCACATCTTAGGTCACAAGTCTAACCTCAGCAAATTTAAAAGAATAAAAATTATTCCTTGCATCTTCTTGGACCATCATGGAATAAAAGTTGAACTCAGTAACAACAGGGATCTGCATACTCATACAAAATCATGGAAACTACATAACCTTATGCTGAATGATAGATGGGTCATAGACATGATTAAGAAGGAAATTACCAAAATTTTGGAACAAAATGACAATGAAGACACAAACTATCAGAACCTCTGGGATACTGCAAAGGCAGTCCTAAGAGGGAAATTTATAGCACTGCAAGCCTTCCTCAAGAAAACGGAAAGAGAGAAAGTTAACAACTTAATGGGACATCTTAAGCAACTGGA
>CAUYRH010123761.1:0-22313 GCA_963574655.1 Perodicticus potto
GGCACCTGTAGTCCCAGCTACTTGGGAGGCAGAGGCAGGAGACTCACTTGAGCCCAGGAATTGGAGGTTGCTATGAGCTGTGATGCCACAGCACTCTATCCAGGGTGACAGCTTGAGGTTCTGTCTCAAAAAAAAAAAAAAGATCACAAAGGCTGATGAGCGCACCCCACCTGGTCAGTCAGCTCATGACCCTTCCTTAGCCCTGAGCCCCACAGGGATGGCCCTCCCCCCACCCCCACCCCCGCAGGAGGCCGAGCACAATCCCCTGTGGTCCAGCCAGGCATTTTTGCAGGCAGGGCTAAGCCTCTTCCCCAAACTGGGACAGTTACTCTGCCAGAAGTTCCTCAGTGAGCTAGACAACTCATTCTTTCAGCTTCTATCCCGTAAAAATGCAAAATTTTAAACCGGACATGAAAAAAAAGTTTTTAAACTTTTTATTATGGAAATTTTCAAGTATGTGTGTACACACCATAGTCGAGGAAGTGGTGAAAATTAACCCCCCTGTGCCCACAACCCAGCTTTAACATTTTTGCCATTTTTGTTTCATCTATTCTCCTTGTTTTCTGGAATATTTTAAGTAACCACAGACCTCAAATCATTTCACCTGTAAAAACTTCGGTATTGATCCTACTAGATAATGACTTTAATTTAACAAGGCCACAAGTCCATTAACATCCTATGAAAAGTAATAATTCCTTAAAGTATTTGATTTTTCCCTAATTTTCTCCAAAGTATCTTCATATACTTGTTTGAATCTGGTTCATACATTACAAAATCTGGTTGTTTCAGTTCCAGGCAATTTCATTTCTGTAAAAAATATTTTATAAATAAGGTGACATGATTGGTGGGTGGTCAAAGATGCTTCCTTCACAATGAACTTAAGAAGACAGAACCAGCCACGCCAGGCAAACTACACTATCTCAGCAGTGTACTCCACGCTGGGTGAAATTATTTCAGTGTTATGAACTGATTCCTCTCATCGCCATAGGCACAGAGTAGGTTTTCATGGTACTGGGCAATGTGTGAACAAGTGAGGGAAACAGAATGTGCACAGAATGGATGAGAAGTGAATTTGGTCATGGCCTCAACAGTTCACGCAGTTATTCTGAAGTAAAACAACTATTTCTAAAAAATAGGCTGGGTGGTGGCCCATCCCTATAATTCTAGCCCTTTGGGAAGCCAAGGCAGGAGGATAGCTGAGGCCAAAAGTTTGAGACCAGCCTGAGCAAGAGTGAGACCCTGTCTCTACTAAAAAATACAAAAATTATCCAGGCATGGTGGCACACACCTGCAGTCCCAGCTACTCAGGAGGCTGAGATAAGAGGATTGCTTGAGCCCAGGAGTTTGAGGCTGCTGTGAGCTATGCTGATGCCATTGCACTCTAGCCTGGGCAACAGAGTGACACTCTGTCTCAACAACAACAACAATAATACATACACACACTGTATGTAGCACAAACAATAATGGCGAATTATCAGTTGAAATATGCAAAGACCTTTTAAAATTAAAAAATACTTTTTTTTGTTTTGTTTTGAGACAGAGTCTCACTATGTCACCCTTGGTAGAGTGCCATGGTGTCACAGCTCCCAGCAACCTCAAACTCTTGGGCTTAAGCAATTCTCTTGCCTCACCCTCCCAATTAGCTGGGACTACAGGCACTCACCACAACACCTGGCTATTTTTGCTGTTGTAGTTGTCATTGTTGTTTAGCAGACCTGGGTGGTATCAAACCCACCAGCCCTAGTGGATGTGGCCAACACCCCAACCTCTGATCTACGGTTGCTGAGCCTAAAAATAAGTTTTATACTTTCTCTCTCTTAGAAAATATGGCATAAGTGTTAAAGTGTTATTTTGTGTTTTGTAAGTAACACGCAAGAAGACTCATAACAGATAAACAATGTTTGTACCCTCTCTGGGCTTCGGCTTCAGAATGGTGGTGTCTGGCATTGAAGTGTTGCTGCCAAGACTTCTAAAGGGCTCTTCCCTTAGAACCTTCCAGCTAACCCTGTATGTAAATCCTCTGGGGTGCCACCCGCCACCCCCTTCAAGACAGACACTCACACCTCAGGATGCCTGGAGTCTTGGCAGCTGATCGCTCACGGCTAAATCCCCAGGAACAACTCCTGACCCAAACACACCCATCTTCCAGGGGCCACCCACCACCATTCTATTGCCCAGTTGCTGTGGAAGGCATTGAGGCCTGGGCCGCACGCTGCAGTTGAGAAAGCTCTAAAGGGTTGCTCTCCTTTACCACGCTGATGCCATGGCCTCAGAGTCCAGCATCCCCCTTTGCCTACTCCTGCTTCCTTTGTAATGTTCAAAAGAGCACATCCCAATAAGCTTCCCGCACACAAATCTGAGTTGCAGAGTTTGCTTCCTGGGGACTAACCTGCAACAGCTTCTGTGATTTCATGATCTGCCTCTGCAGAGACCCTGCCTTATTTATCTGACTCCCAAACCCCAACATTTATGGCTCAAGTGTAGCAGGCCGGCAGCGAGAAAGGAGGTGGCTCTGTTTCGAATACCAGAGTTCCAGGGCCTATAAAGCAGAGAGAATCACATCCAGCCCAAACTGGCAGCCCCAAGTTTCTTAGGAGTCAGATTATGTTCAAAATTCTGCACAGCTAAAACTGCCATCCACAGCTATGAACCCAGAAAGCACGTTAGCAAAACTCCCTAGAAAGGATAAAGGCAAGAATATTTCCATGTAAGAATTAATACGGCAGCCAGAGTGAACCTTTTAAAATACAAGTCAGCTGTTGGGACTGCAAACTGACACAACCTTTTTGGAAGGAAGTATGGAGAACTCTCAAAGAACTCAAGCTAGACCTCCCATTTGATCCTGCAATCCCATTACTAGGCATCTACCCAGAAGGAAAAAAATCCTTTTATCATAAGGACATTTGCACTAGACTGTTTATTGCAGCTCAATTTACAATCGCCAAAATGTGGAAACAACCTAAATGCCAACCAATCCAGGAATGGATCAACAGACTGTGGTGTATGTACACTATGGAATACTATTCAGTCACTAAAAAAAATGGGAGACTTTACAGCCTTTGTATTAACCTGGATGGAAGTGGAACACATTATTCTTAGTAAAGCATCACAAGAATGGAGAAGCCCATGTACTCAAGTTTGATATAACGACAATTACTGACAATTATTGACATGGTGGGGGTGAGGGAAGGGGAGAGCAGAGAGAGAAAGAATGAGGGAGGGGTGGGGAAAGGAAGAGCAGAGAGAAGGAAGGAAGGAGCGAGGTGGGTGGGGTCTTGGTGTGTGCCACACCTTTTGGGGGCAAAACACGATTGTAAGAGGGACTTTACCCAAAAAATGCAATCAATGTAACATGGTTTCTTGTACCCTCATTGAATCCCCAACAATAAAATAAATAATTAATTAAAAATTGAAAAAAAAATAAAAACTTAACATATGGACTTGTTTTTAAAATAAAAGGCATCTAAAATGATATCCAGATCCTCTTTTCCTTTAGAAAATACTGCAATGCAAAGGTGAAACCTAGGTTTACGTAGGGTTGTTATTATATTTCCCAATGTTCAAATAGATACAATTTGTATGTTTATCTCACATTTAATAGAAAATTAATTTTTAATAGACGTTGAGTTGAAATAAAGCATAAAAGTCATTCAGTCTATAATATTCTCACTTTAGAGATGAAAAAACAAGTCATCTTTCCAATTTATCAAGCTAAAATCTAAGTTTAAAATAGCAATCCATTATCACCCCATACTGATGATCGAATAAATTTAGCAAGGTGAATATAACGAACATTTTAAAATTATTAGTTAATAAACAATATTAAAGTCTTCTCTCATGCTTATAAAAGCTTCAGACT
This sequence comes from Perodicticus potto, assembly GCA_963574655.1. NCBI lineage: Eukaryota > Metazoa > Chordata > Mammalia > Primates > Lorisidae > Perodicticus > Perodicticus potto. The sequence goes on from CAUYRH010123761.1 coordinate 3,860, forward strand.
CAAAGAATTTAATACTTAATGAAGTCTGATATTTTTGTTTATTTTTCAAATTCTAGTTGAACTCTAATTGAACCATGGCTTAAACCTGTTAAAATTACATCAATCTTTGTTCTTTTAAAACAATGTTTTGAGAACATTTCTTTCCCACTAACCTTTGAAAACAAGTCTATTTACTCCAGTTGTAAATGTTGTTTGATATTCATACTATCACATTTCCCCCAAACAAGTTTCTCAACAATTTTTAAGTTAGTTGCCAGGTGCGGGGGGGCTCACGTCTATAATCCTAGTACTCTGGGAGGCCTAAGAGGGTGGAATGCTTGAGCTTAGGAGTTCAGAGACCAGCCTGAGCAAGGCTGAGACCCCATCTCTACTAAAAATAGAAAAATTTAGCCAGGCATTGTTGTGGGTGCCTGTAGTCCCAGTTATTCCAGAGGCTGAAGCTGAAGCAAGAGGATCACTTGAGCCCAAGAGTTTGAGATTGCCATGAGCTACAATGACGCCAAGGCACCCTATGCAGAGTAAACAGAGTGATACTTTGCTCAAAAAAAAAAAAAAAAAAAAAAAAATTGTGAGTTTGAATAGGATAAATAAAATTCTATATTAAAATGCTTATCTTTTGGAAACAATAATAAAGGGGACACTGAATCCAACAAGGACAGTAACGTACTATGCTACTTAATTAAATATGGGGGATGGGGAGAGCTGAGAAAGGGAAGGAGGGAGGGGGTTGGGGGGTCAAGGGGTATGGTACACCTTTTGGGGGTGGGACACAAATATAAGAGGGTCCTTATCTAACAATAGCAATCAATGTAACCTGGTTCTGTGTACCCTCAATGAATTCCCAACAATAAAAAAAAATAATTAAATAACTTTCTATTAAGAAAGGGATTATTCACTCATTTTAGTTAAAAGCCTAATATCACATGACCTGGGCATATGTTTTTACATTTGAATACAAGGGCATGGGGACAGAAATTCACAATTTTGGGGGGAAAAATAACAAATCCACAACTTTCTGCTATGGCAAAAAAATTATAATCACTGCAACCCCAAACTGCTGGCCTTAAGCAATCTTCCTGCCTCAGCCTCCCGAATAGCTGGGACTACAGGTACACATCACCATGTCTGGCTACTTTCTCTTCTTTTTTTGTATAGATGAGGTCTCCCTCTTGCTCAGACTAGTGCAGAACTCCTGACCTCATACAATCTTCCCACCTCACCCTCCCAAAGTGCTAGGATTACAGGTGTGATATCTAGCCTGAGACAAAAACTACTAACTAAAACATAAGTGAGACCAACTACCAACAATGGCATCATCTTTATATAGAACACCTTTGTAAATGATCAAAATCACTTCAACGGGTCTACATGTAATTAAATCATAAGCCTGAAAAAGCAACTTTCTAAAATATTTTTCCTATAATTTCTAAACTTAATCACTTTACAACAGGAACCATTCTGTAACACAAAGCTTCTTTACAGATCTACTTTCTGAAAACCACAATATAAATGTTGAACACATATTCTGTTCTTTATTTGTCCTGATAAAAGCAATCAGCAGCTTTCTCCTAAGAATCAGAACTACTATAAATAACTTTAATTGACTGACAATGTTGCTTTTGTACTTAAGCCTCAGAAAAGCAGCAAACAAAAATTATTATTTTTTGGCAAGTAACCCCAGCATAAGGTTTTACTCTAAGAAAATCATGAAAAACTAAGTCCAGCCAAAAGGTATAATGAACATATCAACGTATCTTACTTAGCAGAATAGTTTTTTAAAGGGAACAAACAATCCAATGAAGAAAACTGAGGTAGTAGAGAGAGGAAGATCAAATTACTAAAGACACTGAGTTACAAGGCAGCATTGTACCTGAATATTAAAGCACAACTTTGTAGTATCAGCTTCTAAGAAGATTTCATCTGAAAAGACTTTATCATAAAAAAAATCACCAACTCTGCTTACCATGTGCATTTATGGCACACTTCTAAGTCAATCCATTTTGTGAATTTTTAAAAAAAACCACTAAGATCTTAAGCAACAGAAACCAGGCTTTTAAAACAGTTTTTCACAACAAAATTTATTAGAAGAATAGTGGTTTTGAAAAGTCTAGCATCCAGTGAGAACTACCATACACAACATTACAGCTGGGAATGTTTCTCCAAAATGTCATGGTCAAATAATACAATGGAACCATTAATCTTACACATGCACGAAAGAACTAGCGCTTGACATACAATGCAAAAAAAAGGGGGGGGGGGAACCACATGGATTAAAATTTTAAGTACTCATCACATACATTAAGACACAGCTTATTTTAGTCCAGTCAAAAATCAGAACTGCATTAAAAAATTTAATGTAGTGCAATCAAACCAAAAACTTAATTTGTGATCATAAGTGCTCTACTACATAAACATTGATCATAGCAAAGAACAAAAAGTTCAAATCACACAGTACAAAAAAATCTGTAAATAAATATAAACTACAGTACAAGAGAAATATTAAATTATACAATTCCGTCAAACTGTAAACAGTATATTGAAATGAGGTCCATAAGAGTAAAGGGGGTTCCTGTTTTGTTGTATGACACTTGAACTTCTAGAAATCTGAAAGATGCCATTTTCCTTATCTCTAAAGGCTTATATATGGAGTGAATTTCATTTAAATGTTAAGATATCAAATATTAAAGCAGAGGAACAATGTATTTTGTTAACCACAGATAGTACTGCAGAAAACAAAGGTTTTTAAGAGACAAGTCTTAACATCAAAGATGCAAAGAACTAAAACATTGGAATTAGAACTTCACATCAGAAGAAACTTGTCACAGAGGACTTCAAGGTTAAAAAATAAAATGACAAAATTGTCTGCTGATATGCAGACCGAGACCTCTGCTAATTTTTTGACATTTTACATACTCATGTTACAATACCAACTTTGGCAGAATCACTACTGATAAACTCAAAGCACTCCTGGCCCAATGGTTCCATCACAGTGGCCAGTGCACAAAATTCTCTAAGACATTGCATAAACTAGAATGTAGAGGTCAGACACCCAAGGACCAGTGCTTGAATTTAGTAGTAGTTATGGTGAAGAAGCAAGAGCCACATCAAGAAAGAACTGCATTTGTTAAAAGTTTACAGATGCAGCTAGGAATGTCTTTTGTTTTTCATTGTGCTGGCTATTAGTGGCATTTAAAAATATACAGTTTAATTGTGTGTGTGTGTGTCTGGTGTGGGCTGGCTATACATTTATGCATTTTTAAAAATACACTGTTGACAGGAACCCCCATATTATCTGCTCAGTAGTAATAACTGAATATACAGAATGCCACTATAAGAGTGTGAGGCACCGTGTGCTGGAGAGTTATATGCAGCTTTAAAATCTGTTTGGCTGAGTTATACCTGGATACCTGAACTGAGTTTTTAAGTTGACATTCATCAAAGATGTGCTACCAGCACGTCGAAATAAAAGCAAAACAGAAAAATACAAGTCACTGTTAGGTTTAAGAATAGCATCAAAGTACCTGAATTGAGTGAGAAGAGTGTGTAAACTGTCCCTGAGGGTTTTTAAACAGTGTGTACAAGTTGGATTCCTAAGAACATTAGTTTTATTGAACAGTGTGGACTGATAAAATACCAATGTCTAACAGCTCAAAGTGGAGGTTATAAAGAATTATATGCAAACACGCCAAATGTATAGTTTATACACTTTTTTCAAAGCAGCAAATAAACTGCTGTAAAGTATACATCCCATCAGAACAAGCAACATGTGGGAGTCAGATAAAGGTTTCTATCTTAGTCTGGTTTTCTGACAGCACAGCATATCAATATCCAATGACTATATCTTTCCTAGATCAGAATGTAACTAATTTTGACTAGCAATATAGGATTAGACTTTTAATCAAACACTTTGCTATTACATACTAAAATTTCTTAAACTTACTAATGCTGGTAATACTATCCTAGTTAATTATCCCCCCCTCATTTTAGAAATATACCCTTCCACAACTTAAAAACATTAAGATCCATTTTCAGTCCTCTGGTGTAAAAAGCATGTCAGTGAATTAATATTAAAAATTTACACAGTAAAAAGGCTTGAATTTCAGCCAAAGATTCTAAATACTGCTCATTCCCTGAAGACTTAAAGGGGGAGAGAATCCCTACCCATTTTCCTAGTGATTTATTTTTCTAAAATGGTCTGATATAATTTTTCATTTTGGGGAATATTCCCCCTTGCCTTCTCTCAAATTCTAAATTCTTAAGCTTGAAATGCTTAATGAAATAGATAAATTGAGGCAATCACTTCTAATTGCCAGAAAGATACAAAATGATATTGTCTTTTTTTTAAAATAAGATTTATATAAATGTGATCTGACCCCGTATTATGTAGTATGTTTTATATTTTAAATAATCATCCTAAAACTTACAGTACCTAAGACTCTGAAGATAAATTAAGACTTTAGTGTTGTAACAGAAAAAGTGCTGAATTATCCCTTTTCTAGAACTTTAAACATTTTGGACAAGTGCTTTCCTAGTGACAGTAAAGTTTACTATATACCCTTCCACCAAGCAGGAAAAAAAAAAATCACCTGGATGAAAGAAAAGACTTTTAGGAGTGTAGCACCAGGTATATCAAATAACAGAAATCATTTCACTCATTCTGAGGGGGTAAAAATATTCTAGATTGAAATTCTATTTGGCTATTGACTGTTAAAAATCCCTGCTCTACTGTGTCAGTGTCCTGTGTCCAACTACCCCGACCCCCCACCCCCAGTCCTCTTACACACTATCCACTGAGAATCTAATCTCTAAAGAGATTATTTTAAAATTTATGTTTTCAGGACATACCTGAGAAAGGGTGCAATTATGCAGAACAAGGAACCCAAGACTGTACTAATACTGGTTATAGGTTCATAAATTCTTTCCCAAGACAAATCTAAAAAGTTTAAGAGGTATGGATCTTCAAATATGTCTTACTGCTTTAGATTTTTTTGGTATGTGTGTAGGGTTATTTCCAGTGTTGAAAAGATCATCTTGAGCCTGTACAATGACAGTTCAAGATGGGGCAAAGAGTTCATTTCCACATTCCAACAATAAAGATTAAATATTATAATATTTGCTACATCCAATAAATCTATGATTAACTAAAAGTGCTTGCTTTTTAGCTTTTATTGATACAGCTCTAAATGAACTGGAAACCTTAAAATTACCCCCCAAATAGTCGCAGAATTAACACATATTTTATTATTTGTCAAATAAACATTAATTAGCCTTCATTCTTGTTTTCAAACAATCTAAAATATTTTCCTATTAAATGAAGATGGCCCGACTTTAGCACATTATCTTGCAACTCATTTTTAGGGCAGAATCTTTAGCCTCTTCTCAAAAGCCTACATACTTTCCTGTCCTACTCCAACCCTTGCCTCCCAATCTCCTTCATAACACTTAGGACATACAGCTACAGTGTTATGCTACAAGTCTAATGTTTGCTTCTTTGAAGGGTGACTGCAAGATTATTTGGGAATAAAAGAGGATATGCAAAGAATTTCCTCTATTTTCCCTTCAGTCACTGTGTTCACAAATCCTATTCAAGTCTTCAGGACAGAATTAATCCAAAATAAACTAAGAAAGAGTCTGGAGGTCTGCATTCCTTGTACCACAATTATACTTTTTTTCTTTTCAGTAGATTTTGAAAGTATTACTTTTAAGTAAAATCCCTATATAGCTTAACAGTATCCTAAATGGACTGTTTTGCTTAAGCCATCAGGTTTCAAAATACTGGCCTGACCACAGGATTAATGAAAACATAATTCTAATGGAAAGGTAACAAGGAAAATAACCTTTGTTATCTTTATGAAGGTCAAAATTTAAGCTATAACTTTCAAAATCTCCTAAAAAAACATTAAGTGGAGCAATTCGATCTATTGCCTTATTCTACCACCAATGACAGCAACCTGAATATATAGAAAAGAGTGGTTCATATGAAAACAACCTCTGGCATTTAGGTAAACAAAGAAGAATTATAAAAGCAAACATATGTGGCTTCAAATGAAATCTACAAGGATAAAAGCTGTTAAAAGAAAATGACATTGATCTGTCGCATTTGCTGTTCACTACTCAAAATATTTTCAGGTTTTAACATTGAGCTCATTAATTTGTTTTATGAAAATAACTAAATGAATCCAAGCTTCACTATTAAGAATCAATGCAATATAAGAGAAATCACAAAGGCTTAGAACCAGGCCTGGCACTGTGTGCTTGCTTAGGATAGGGGTAGAACACATAGCAGCTCAAAGGATGCTATGTACTGCCTAATGACAGAAGGTAGTTACAATATGGGCCTTAACAGGTAGTCATTTTTAGTCTGATTTAGTTAGAGTTCTCTCCAGAAAATTGGGAACTAAACTTCTCATTGTGCCTTTTATTATTTTACTAGCTGATCCCATATAGCTCACATTACAGCTAAGGTAAAATGCTGGGGATTAGAAATGCCAATTGGTTGAGGTAATGGTTTATAGGTTTATATAAGATAACCAGAGTTCTAAAAGCACTTCGATATTGTAAAGTAAAAGTGTACCAAATAAAAAGCTAACACACTTCACACCTGCTGAGCTTGCTCACCAGAACTGAACAGTAATTAACTCCACATAAGGACCCCTATATCACACAAAGCCTTACTCATGTTCATGATCTGCTGCAGCAAAGGTTTATCAAGCAACACCTAAACTTCAGAATAACAACAAACATAATATTAAAAAGTATTATACACAAATATAAATTATTTTTCCTGAAAGAGAGATCTTGTCCTTCATGGTATTTGGGGAATAGAAAAAAAGTATATAGCTCATGACAAACAGAATTCAGAGTAATTGGTAAGCCTACTGAACAAAGTAATATAATACACTACATTATTGTCAAGCTTGACTATGCTGTCTCAGAAATGGGGAAAGCTATAGCTAAAAATACCAACTAGATATCCTTCCACAGAATTATTTAGTGTTTTTGATGTTACAGTGCCAGAGCTTTATCTACTCTATGTATCAATGTTCTCTCTTTAAAAATGCAAAAATTTATCTTAAATGCATTATCTCCTATCAATAGTTCAAATAATGTTATACAATTTGAGTAATGTCCTCATTTGCTTACTGGAAAATGTGAGGAAAAAGGCTTTTGTGACAAAGACAGTTGTGAACTACACTTTCCCATACCATAAAGATGGTCAACTGCTGTTTGGGTCATGCAAAATTCTGGTTAGAACTTAAGCATGTGAATAGACCAATCTCTATCACACATTTATGAAGACATTCCCAAACCAGAGTATCTACACTGAAAGTGCCAAAACAGAACAGTGGCAAATCAAGAGAGAAATTTCAGGAATCGCTGCGGCACCAAGACTGACAAGCCAGCCATGTGATGAGCCATCTCTGAGAAACACGTGGTATAATGGAATTCTGAACACAAAAGTTAACATTAAAAGTGCACCTGAATATTACAAACTAACTTTACAAAACCTACAATAAGGTAAAATATATATCTTTTGAAATATTCAGCAGCTTTGTTTTTTTTTTTAAGTTTTTTTTTTTTGAGAGGCTCATGAAATTTAAAAGGGACCACTATCTAATTTCAACCATGCTTCACAAAACAATAATGGCTATTTTATATTGCAGTTACCAATGTAATGCAATTAGTGCTTTAAAATAATCTACACTTAAAAAAAAAGAGAGAGAGAGAGAGACCTTTGGAGGAAATATGCTTATTCAAAAGCTTCATGGAAAAGAAAATTTACCTGAATATCACGTCATGACTGATCTCAAGTGTAATGTTTAAAAGCTTCACAGACATGAATATTACAATCTTCAGGTCTCAGGACTTTTAATCTGAGAAAGTTTAGAGTTTGGTTTGTCTTTAAAATTCACTTTCTAACCAAAACAAATAATAGAAGTACTCAAATTTTTACTATTTACAACTCTCAGCCTACAATCTGAAATGACACAATACAAGTTCTCTTATTTAAACTGCAGCATTAAAGGGTAGGCACACCATTCTTCTGCTGCTCGATTGTCATCCACTGAAACACACATAGAAAATATTTATGTTAGTAGAATGATCACTCCATGTACACTACAATGACAAAAATTTACATAACTCAACTCATACATCACTTATATAGACTACCACATAGGATTAAACCTCTCTGAACAGTAAAACTCTATAGAAGTTGAACTTTTAGGGCCAGATTTTTAAATGGGCCTTTAGTGATATCTTTCTGAGGGGATAAAAGCACAAATTAATCTCAAAGGACCTTTCTGCAGAAATCTGAGGCTACTGAATACCCCAAACATTATGCAAAAAGGCACCAGAGCTGCAATTAATTATGTGCCAACAAATTCTTGGGTGTGGAACAAAGGAGGCAATCCTTCATAAGCTTAGGCCTTTGCTTTCAGCAAACTTTGTAAAACTTCCTTCAAATGCAGATAAAAACCATACAATTCATAATGTATTTTTTATTGCAACTTCCAGCTAGGAGAGAAAACACTGGTGTCACATACTGCCATTAAAACCAAACTGCTTTTTCTGTTGAGAAGACTAGGAAGAGGAAAACGGTTCACTCACCCACTGATTAGACTGCTACACAAAATAACCAACTCAAAAGAGGAACCCACACCCAAGCTATGTCAAGAATGAGCAGTTCATGTATTTTACTAACAGCAATGGTGTGCCTAACCTTTGAACACATAGGTTGCTGAGGGAAAACTATCCTTAACCTAATTTAATTAATTGCTTCAAAGTTTCCAGGCAAGAATTTATGCCTTAGGAATATCTGGACCTATTTCTCTTCAGATTGTTAGCATCCACCTGAAATTATCAACTTCAATCTAACCTATGCTCCAAGTTTGATTTTATGTTACACTAACTCAATGGGCTTTGTTTGTTTTTGGTTAAGCATTTAGAAGGGCCTGACTACCTTTCTCAGCAGATTAGAATATAGGGTGTATGTGGCATGCATTTTGTTTTGCACAAGTAGTAATTTTAAATTGGTCACTAATGCAAAATTAAATTCCATGGGCCTTACTTATCTATTTTTGCAAAAGATATAGAAAATAGATTTTCCAAATTTAATTACTGTAATTTTAAAAGCCTATCTCAAAAAAAAGCTTGGACGTTCTTTAAGGAGTGCTTGTACAACATGATCTGAAAGGTCCTGAAATGTGTGCTAAACAACCATGAGTATTAGTTAATTATCAGAAAAAGAAGGGGGTATCATATAGGATGCCAAAAAAAAGAGAAAAAATTCAAATCAATAAAATTAAATAAAAACTAAAAAACTCCTCTCTCACCCTTGTACAAGTATTTGGATTAGTTAAAAAAAAAAAAATTCCAATGAGCTTGACTCCTGAATGAATCATTGTTAGAACTGATACGCAACCTAAATCATATTGGGTTATCTTGGAGTAATGTTTTTTCCCTTTCACCTCATACATAGATCCTTTATTAATGTGGATATTGGGCAGACTACTGAAGCTGTAAAATCTAAGTACCATTTTTGCAATACTATAATTACTTATACACATTTCTTTCCCTATTTCTTTCGTCCCCAATAAACAAATCTTAAGTAGCTTGAACTAGCTGCTGTAATGTCATCCAGTCCTTAGCATATGATCCACTCTACAAAAGGATTGAAGAACAAGAAGTAACTAGTTTGCTAAAATGAGGCATCCTCTATTGTTTTATGTAATGTACCCTGACTGCTCCTTAAGCAAGAAAGGAGCTCGTCCTCCAAGAGATAAGGCTATATCCTCACTTGAGGGTGAGACCAAATTGTACCCTTAGAAAATCGTGAATGAAATTACAGCAAAGGTAGTGTTCAAAGCAATTAACCGAAGCATTTTTGAAGGTAGTGTGTGCATGTTTTTCACCTCCTTCCCCTCTGGGTGAGCACTAAATAGCTCGCTAATTTGTTAAGTAAATTTAAGAGAAGAAAATTATAAATTATACCCAAATAATTATCACTGAATAATCAAATATCCCAAATTCAAAGGTTCATTGTTCTTTTTAGTTTCATCTTTCAATTAGCTGAATTATAGAAGAAAAGTGTGAATAATTTTACAAGATGGCTTTCCAATTTGCAATGATAAAGCTCCCAACATGATAGAGGTGGTTTCTAAAAGGGGGCTTTTTTCCTCTTGTTTTTTTAAAAGTAAAAACAAATATAACTTAAGAAAAAACAGAAGGAAAAAAAAGCATGCAGGCTCTACAGGCAAGGAGTCCACTTCCATGTATCTGTTCTCTGTGAGGTAACTCAATTCTCTTTTGTAGAGAAACATGCAAAAGGCCAAACAATATTCCGAGCCATACTGCACATGAAAAAATCTTAAAATATGCAACATTCAGAATGCACTTTTCACCTCTGTACACACAAGTCAATGCAAAATCTGCAAAGAAACAAGTGTCACAGTAAATGAAGTTAGGTGCAAGCAGTGATAGCTGAACAACGATGCAGTAGTGCTCACCCAGTTTGTACAGTAATTGGCACTCTACAGTATTCCTATTCATTTTTTGATTCATTTGCACTTTGTGCTGCCTCTCCCTGGGGATCTAATTCAATCTTTACAGAAACATCTGGCCCCTCCGACCTCATTAATTTCATCTTTTTCTTTGGAGGGTTTTTCAAAGTGCCCAGCCTCTCCTTTACTTTGTACTCCAGTGTACTGTGGGGAATCCCATAAATACTCTGAGCTTTGGAAACACTCATTTTTCCACTCATAACCACTGAGATTGCTTCCTCCAGTATCTCACTGTTGTACTGTCTGTAACGCCCTCTTTTCTTCCGAGGCTGCTTGGAGCCAGAGTCTCCTTCTTGATCCGATGTGGGATATGGCTGTCCAGAGGTAGACTGCTCAGCATCTGAGCCCCAAGAATCAGGTCCAGCATCTAACATGCTTTTTCTATTTTGTTTTGGAAGAATAGCCCTTAATTTTTTACTAAGCGCGCTCTCCGTTTGTGAACCCATTACCAAAGAGCTATAGCTGTATTGATCACCAGTGCGAGACTCCCAAGAAAGATCCATTCCTCGAACTTGTGGTATCTTTAAATCTACAGGAGATGAATGGCTCACATCCTTTTTTCCATCTTGTTTTGCTTGAAGTGCCATTTTTGGAAAGGCAGAATTTTCTGCAAGAAAAGGAAGGTCACTGATGTTGCTGAGTGCACCATTTCCCCTGAACTTCACACGGTTGAGGTTGAACTCGTAATGTGGTTTTGCCCAAGAGGCTTCCCTGGATAATATTAAATGTTGTCCATGATTCTGTAATCCAGATGGCCCAAGGCTGGCAGATGTGGATAATTGGTTTCTGCTCAGCAGTTCTTCACTAATCTGCAAGGATCGAGCCAGTGGAACTTTGAGTGATGTAGAGTGTCCAAAACCTTCCCTGGTTCCATCCTGTAAGCTTCTTGGAGGTACCCCATCACCACTCCGAAGTCCGTCTGGGCGGTACTGGCTGGGTCTCCCAGGTCGCCTAATTGGATGGAAGGAAACTGATGTGAGCAGGACTTGCACAGGTAGGGAGGGATGGGTGAGGGGACCACTCCTTTATTAGAAGGCCTTGCTTGGGTAACATCACTTTGTGTTATTTACTTATTTTTCTCTAAAATTAAAAAAAAAATGGTCTCAGCAGTTAGTTTTAAAACTTGTTCACAAAAAAAGAAAAAGTGAGAAGAAAAAAAAATCAGGAGCTTTTTGGGCAAAGAAAAATTAAACCTGTCAGCTGGTCTCTGGTTGGGTTCACAAATTTTCGGAGAAAAAGTTTCGCGCAACTGTCTGAAAATAGCATCTTAATTATTAATTACAAAGTAATCATCAGTCTCCATAGATCTACACAGAATTGTGTTGCCAATGTGACGTTACCACTAAACAAGTACAGTAATAAAAGAGTAAGCCAAATTATTTATTTTAATGCAATGTATTCAATATTCATGACAACTAGTTATAAAACTGGAACCATTGACACCGATGGAACCCATAGATAATTGCTCATTTATCCCACAAACAAGCTGATATTCATCATCAATAATCAAATAATTCCAAATAGCATTTCTTATTTTACTTGGGAAAAAAATAATATATATAGCTACCAGCCCCAGGAGGGAGAATAAAGTACAACAAAAGACCCATTGCATTATAACTTACCACATTTCTTCATTTTAAAACATTACTAGTTGCAAATACATGAGTATCATGATTCTCCATTTGAAATAATCCAAGCTTAAAAGCAATCACTCTTTATTTTCCCTAATACTTTGTTCCGTAAGTTCTACTGAAAACAATTATTGTCAGAGATACATAAACAATGTTGTAGCAGTTTTCTTTGGTTTAAAAAAAAACTTTTTAGATGTTCTTTTGAAATATCAAACATTTATTTTAAAATTTCAAGTGCATAGCTTTCAAATAATGTTTAAAAAGTCAACTACTTTTACAAAGTTAATTCGTAATGGTTCTATTTTCACAACACAGAAAGACTATCAATATTATGAATGGCAACTAGCAAAGTATGCCAAGAGAAAGATTTCAATAACTAGGCACAAAAGTGGAATTTGGCAGAAATAATGATAAACCAATTATGTTCTCCAAAACTCTGCAGGCAATACTGTCATCAGTAAATAATACAATAACGATAAAAATGAATATTCGACTTGGGGATGGGCAGTATTGTTGGTGCCTTTATCCTCCATAAAACAAAACCAAGTAGAAAACACTTTCTATTTAGAAAGATAAAAACAGAAACTTCAGCCACATATAATACATGGACCTACAGCCAAGTTTAGGGCTAATCTTAAGTATGGGATTTATGTATGCAAACTACATGGGGCTTTTCCAAAATGTGTCCTTAATTATACAACTATAAATGAAACATAATGATTTGGGACTGTGCTGACTTTTATCTAGTATAAATCATAATGAGAAGATGTGCTTTAAAAAAGTAGTAATCTATGCAGAATAGAACTAGTAAATGACTAGTTACTTTTAAGCTAAATACAGAAAAGGAGAAAAAGGAAAATGATGAAGTTTTAGAGAAAACAGAGGGGTCATTTTAGAGGGCAGTAAAGGAATCCTCCAATTTGAAGGTTAGTAAGAGAAAGGTGAAAATGGTTAGCCCACTTTACTTGTTCCTTTAATATACATCTAAACAACTTCCCCAAATTGATAATCAGAAAGTTAAGTAAGCCTAAATGTTAACTAATTTACACTTACCAAAGTTATTTTTCATATGTAAAGTTGATTTTTGGTCACAATACGGTTTTATGGAAGTGTCTTTTGAATATGGTATCTAAATATCTTCTTTAATACTTAACTTTTCTAAATGGTCACTAGATCCACAGGGAGCATTAGACAACTTTTACACTATCCTTACTAAAATCAGGAAGTCAGGGAATTCACTTTAGTCTACTAAAAGTTATCAAAGGTGAGCATGTGATAATGTCTTGGCAGCATAAGATGGTTATCTATCACCATTTACAACCAATCCTTTAAAAACAAAAAATACATACAATTACACTTTCTTAACTGACACACAGAGGTAAAGGTATAGTTCAAATCAACCACCAAAACCCAAAACCAAACCAAAACAAACAAAACTGAACACACATACACAGAAGCCCCACTAGAGACTTAAGTTAAATATGGAGCCCAATTTTCATTCAACCACTTCACACATAAAACTGTCTTTACACCTGGAATTAGCTTGGGTTTCACATTCCAAATGATCAACAACAAAATGTCCAATAAACTAGTCTTACCATATTCATGATTATTTACTATTTGTACTAAATTGACAAAATTAATCTATACTAGCCAATTCTAGGTTGCACAGATTATACTTTTTCTTGACTGATGGACTAAAAGTTATCTTATATAAAAGGCCTACCTATAAGACTGTAAGTCTGAAGGTTAATTTTCATTTTTACTTGTTTATTAGACGGGGTCTCATTCTGTTGCCCAGGCTGGAGTGCAGTGGCCCAACAATCATAGTTTACTGTAGTTTTGTACTCCTGGCTTCATGTGATCCTCCTTCTTCAGCTTCCCAAGTAGCTGGGACTATAGATGCATTCCAATGCTCCTGGCTAATTTTTTAAATTTTTTGTAGAGATGGGGCTTGCTATGTTGCCCACGCTGCTCTTGAATGAATGGCCTCAAGAAAGCCTACTGCCTTGGCCTCCCACAGCACTGGGTTACAGGTGTGAACCACCATGCCCAGCCTGAAAGGTTAATTTTTAAAATGTACCATGGGAAATTGGCATTAATCTTTGCTGAATTAGGTATACAACACTGTGGAAGGCTACAAGTATTTTCCCTTACCCGTTCCCTTGTGTACTGGAGCAGCCTGGAGAATGGCTCAGGGAAGTGCTGCCAGCACATGGACTTTTCTTAGTGGACAGATCAAGTACACCGTCTGCAGAAACACAAAGAAATACCTGAGGATATTAAAAACTAGGAATAAATGAATTAAATAGGCTAAAAATGAAAAACAGTAGGCACAGTCAACTAAGCAGACATACTACTCATGTATCTGAGTTACAAAATCAAGTCAATAATAGACTCAGGATATTTTTACTCCTGAAGCAAGATATATTTAGCAAAACATGTTGTATCTGATCTCTCCAAGGGCTAGATATTTTATTAAAGGAGCAAAGGAAAAGGTAAAACATGCCACAGAAGATGTTAAGATATAACAAGATATTAAAAATAGCAGTTTACACAGCATGAGGTCATGCACTAAACTTCTTAAGATTTCCTTTTCTAAATTTACTTTGATCAAAGTATGAGTTTTTAATGTCCCACAATGGCATAAGCTATAAAAACAAATATTCTTAAGAGCAAATATCTGAAACTCCAGAAGTACATTAAAGTTGGATATTCAACATTTTAAGACACATGAAAATTATTTTAAAATGTAAAAGTGTACAATTAAATATATGTATATACTAAATAAGATAGTGTGTAAGATAAATCAATTGCTAACGGTTTATAATTTGGGTGTGTCCTAATTATTCTTTGGACACATCTACCAAAATATTATATATTTGGATCAATCCTTTTTTTAAGACACACAAATGGCCTCTGTGTTAAGGATTCAGTCTTTTGGGAAAAAAATCTGCAGAGATTCATAATTCAATTACTAAAATTTATAAAGGCAAGGTGTTTTTAATTAAGAAGGTATTAAAAATTGGTGGAAAAAGTTTAAAGAAAGAAGAATGAAATAGTCTTGATACTGATGAGAGACTAGAAGTATAATCACTTTTTACTAAAGCTACACCAAATCACAAATTCATTTTATTAATACGTAAAATTAGGAGACATTATAGACATATCTAGAAAAAAAAATCTCATAGTTTGGCCAACATTTAAAGCTGCCATTATTAACAGAGCAAGATAATATGCAATGCCTCCAATTTTTAGTTGGCCAGCAGAAAGGTACTGCCATCCTGGTTACTATATTATAAAACCTACTCAAGACTTTTGTCTGAGAACATTGTAACATTTCCTATTTCAAGCTGTTAGAAATAAACACACACTGAATTTATAAGCAAAAAAGTCCACACTCATAAACAGTTTTGTTCTTTAGTCAATAATAACTTATAATCACACAGCATCAAGCATACTGGTTAGATGTCTAAATCCAATTAGGTATCTAACTAACAACTGCAATTAAGTATCTAAAAGCGAATGTACTGCTTAAAATATTTCCAAAGATAGTACTTTTTAAAACTGTCTAAAATAGTGGTTCTCAACCTTCCAAATGCCATGCGGCCCTCTTAATATAGTTCTGTGGGTAATGACCCACAGGTTGAGAATCGCTGGTCTAAAACAATAGGCTACATATTTAAGTTTACCACTAAAAATACTATACAGTTGAAAACACCGCAGTTCATTAAGGAAATATAATTAAAAATTTTTTGCTTCATTTGAACTTTATATACAATATTATTATCATGTAGCTCAGATTTTTCTTGATAACAGCATGCTGTCAACTGTCATGTAGTTCAGATTTTTCTTGGTAAGAGCATGCTGTCAACACAACACCTCAAAAGTATAACACTTGCTGTAGGATTATATGTTAACCTCCATGATTAATACTTTAAATATACTTCTATGCTGTCACTTTCCTAATATGAACCTGAAGCTTAAGATGCAATGGTTAGAGCAAGGAGATTTTTAGTGAAAACCACCAATTGTGGTAAAGGAAATCATCAATAAAAAAGACAAGACACAATTTTATAAGTATGTTAAAGAAAGGTACATGATCAATGTGAACACTGGACAACTAGGAGGCATCCTGTCAGGAAATAGCTCAGAATTAGGTCTTTTGTTGGCTGTTCACCACACAGAAATAGGAAATAAGCAAAGGAAAACTACTCAAAACAAAAGTCCTTTCAAAAAAGTTCTTTTAAAAATTAATTTACTTTCCAAAATAAACATGTATTTCTCACAAATAAATCCATATTTCATAACCTTTCTGTATATTCTTATGAGATTTCTATGACAATAAAAATCTTATCAGTACAAATAACACCAATTTATAATTTGTAGTGGTTCAAACAATGGCTGAGTTGAAATGTTCCTTCAATCTCTGTGAAATTAAAGGCAAATTGAGATTCACAAAGCAACAGGAATATTTAATTCACTTACGAGAATAAACATTTCAGAGACTCAAGAAACTCTTGCTAAATAAAACTGATAAACTCTCAACCTCTTCACTTAAAGGGTCCTCATCAAGAAATTCCTTTTTGGAAATACTTTAAGGTTAGTTCATAATACAGTGAACATATACACATGTGTTTTTCTGTTTTTATAAAATACTGAATATACTTAAGAGCCTAAAATGTGTTATACTGTCTTATTTCTAACCTGAATGGTCTCTTTTTTTAAATGTAAAAAAATATATTTTTCCTTATGATCACACTTAATATTTAACTCATATCTAACAAGTAAAAGTATACTTTTAGGTGTTAATGCTAGAACGTTAATGGATAAGGGGAAAATTTTACTTTTTCACAGGAGTTTAAAAAAAACATAAGATAATGCTTTGGAAAGTGTTATTATATAAATATCAAGCAACTTTAAGATCAGTGACAACTGTAATCACCTGACTTTCCTAGGTAGTACATCAATCGAAACTAAAAATTGCTGACGGTAA
The DNA here is from genome assembly GCA_963574655.1 of Perodicticus potto. Lineage (NCBI taxonomy): Eukaryota > Metazoa > Chordata > Mammalia > Primates > Lorisidae > Perodicticus > Perodicticus potto. The sequence goes on from CAUYRH010123761.1 coordinate 21,049, forward strand.
GATTGTAATAACTTTATTTGCACTTCTCCATCACCACATAGTCAGAAATAATTTCAGAATCACATTTGTTTTTATCCTATTATTGTTGTTGGTGCTTCACTTGTCAGTAATTTTTTTTCTCCCCAAGTTTAAAGCATTCCGATTGGACAGAGGAGACCTTGACATCAAACCATACCTTGTTCGCTAGGTTCTGACTGAGACTTTCTGACAGTAAGGTCCAGAGGTGAATCTTGGTCAGCCATGAGAAGTCTGCTGAGCACAGGGTTCTGAGTAGTTGCAGCCGTGGGAGAGTTGGTAACTGGAGATGCTTTCGGCAGGCTTTGGTTCTTTGTGCTATTGGGCTGGCTGGGGTCCTGAGTAGAGCTATTTTTTGAGGTATATTCAGCAGCAAATTGTTGGATCATTCGCTGCATGATCTCACGGGCCACTAGGGGAATATTGGGGTCAGAGACCCAGGGACTGTCTGTAAATAAAGATTTATTTACTTTTAAAGTGGGATAATGTACTAAAAAAAGACAGCTTTCAAATAAACATAAAATTTCATTTTCCTTAAAATGCAGTATCTTAAAAATAGCATTCCCCCTTCAACTTATATTTTTAAGCTCTAACTTTTTTGAGTTACAGATTTTTTAAAAAGAAATTTTTCATAAAAATGTCTAAACATTCCCCCCATTATGAAATTAAATACAGGGATAAAAAATCGTATACCTTATGGGCATGTATCACTTACCTGGTACAGAAATGCCAAAACCTTTCACTTAATGAAATAATTATTCCCCTGTTAATAGCATCTAGACCACATCAGGTTTCCCTAGATTTTTCCTTAGCCACTGCTTCCTCAATTTTTGAAGAATGGGTTAATGAGTCTGTGAGTGCTTAATTTACCTCCTATTTATGATTGAAGCCATACCAAAATTATAAAAGAAGATACTTAATTTTAAATCCATGATAGGCTAGGGTAATAATTTTTACACTTGAATGTTCATCAGAATCACTCTGCTGGCTTATAAAATCAGCTTGCTGGCTCGGCACCTGTGGCTCAACGGGCTAAGGTGCCAGCCACGTACACCTGAGCTGGTGGTTTCGAATCCAGCCTGGGCCAGCCAAACAATGACGGCTGCAACCAAAAAATGGCCGGGTGTTGTGGCGGGCACCTGTAGTCCCAGCTACTTGGGAGGTGGAGGCAAGAGACTCGCTTGAGCCCAGGAATTGGAGGTTGCTGTGAGCTGTGATGCCACAGCACTCTATCTAGGGTGACAGCTTGA